>QNTS01002720.1:84118-125139 GCA_003317085.1 Hucho hucho | reverse complement strand
CCTCCAGCTGTTTGCTTAGAAATTCTAGGGACAGTAAGGAGGCCTGCGTCTTGTGACCGTAGCGTACGTGTAGGTATGTACGGCAGGACCAAATTGGAAAGATAGGTAGGAGCAAGCCCATGTAATGCTTTGTAGGTTAGCAGTAAAACCTTGAAATCAGCCCTTGCCTTAACAGGAAGCCAGTGTAGAGAGGCTAGTACTGGAGTAATATGATCAAATTTTGGGGTTCTAGTCAAGATTCTAGCAGCCGTGTTTAGCACTAACTGAAGTTTATTTAGTGCTTTATCCGGGTAGCCGGAAAGTAAAGCATTGCAGTAGTCTAACCTAGAAGTTACAAACGCATGGATTAACTTTTCTGCATCATTTTTGGACAGAAAGTTTCTGATTTTTACAATGTTACGTAAATGGAAAAAAGCTGTCCTTGAAACAGTCTTGATATGTTCGTCAAAAGAGAGATCAGGGTCCAGAGTAACGCCGAGGTCCTTCACAGTTTTATTTGAGACGACTGTACAACCATCAAGATTAATTGTCAGATTCAACAGAAGATCTCTTTGTTTCTTGGGACCTAGAACTAGCATCTCTGTTTTGTCAGAGTTTAAAAGTAGAAAATTTTCCGCCATCCACTTCCTTATGTCTGAAACACAGGCTTCCAGGGAGGGCAATTTTGGGGCTTCACCATGTTTCATCGAAATGTACAGCTGTGTGTCATCCGCATAGCAGTGAAAGTTAACATTATGTTTCCGAATGACATCACCAAGTGGTAAAATATATAGTGAAAACAGTAGTGGTCCCAAAACAGAGCCTTGAGGAACACCGAAATTTACAGTTGATTTGTCAGAGGACAAACCATCCACAGAGACAAACTGATATCTTTCCGACAGATAAGATCTAAACCAGGCCAGAACTTGTCCATGTAGACCAATTTGGGTTTCCAATCTCTCCAAAAGAATGTGGTGATCGATGGTATCAAAAGCAGCACTAAGGTCTAGGAGCACGAGGACAGTTGCAGAGCCTCGGTCTGACGCCATCAAAAGGTCATTTACCACCTTCACAAGTGCAGTCTCAGTGCTATGGTGGGGTCTAAAACCAGACTGAAGCGTTTCGTATACATTGTTTGTCTTCAGGAAGGCAGTGAGTTGCTGCGCAACAGCTTTTTCTAAAATTTTTGAGAGGAATGGAAGATTCGATATAGGCCGATAGTTTTTTATATTTTCTGGGTCAAGGTTTGGCTTTTTTAAGAGAGGCTTTATTACTGCCACTTTTAGTGAGTTTGGTACACATCCGGTAGATAGAGAGCTGTTTATTATGTTCAACATAGGAGGGCCAAGCACAGGAAGCAGCTCTTTCAGTAGTTTAGTTGGAATAGGGTCCAGTATGCAGCTTGAAGGTTTAGAGGCCATGATTATTTTCATCAATGTGTCAAGAGATATGGTACTAAAAAACTTGAGTGTCTCTCTTGATTTTATGTCCTGGCAAAGTTGTGTGGACTCAGGACAACTGAGCTTTGGAGGAATACGCAGATTTAAAGAGGAGTCCGTAATTTGCTTTCTAATGATCATGATCTTTTCCTCAAAGAAGTTCATGAATGAATCACTGCTAAAGTGAAAGCCATCCTCTCTTGGGGAATGCTGCTTTTTAGTTAGCTTTGCGACAGTATCAAAAATAAATTTTGGATTATTCTTATTTTCCTCAATTAACTTGGAAAAATAGGATGATCGAGCAGCAGTGAGGGCTCTTCGATACTGCATGGTACTGTCTTTCCAAGCTAGTCGGAAGACTTCCAGTTTGGTGTGGCGCCATTTCCGTTCCAATTTTCTGGAAGCTTGCTTCAGAGCTCGGGTATTTTCTGTATACCAGGGAGCTAGTTTTTTATGGCAAATGTTTTTTGTTTTTAGGGGTGCAACTGCATCTAGGGTATTGCGCAAGGTTACATTGAGTTCCTCAGTTAGGTGGTTAACTGATTTTTGTACTCTGACGTCCTTGGGTAGGTGGAAGGATTCTGGAAGGGCATCTAGGAATCTTTGGGATGTCTGAGAATTTATAGCACGACTTTTGATGATCCTTGGTTGGGGTCTGAGCAGATTATCTGTTGCGATTTCAAACGTAATAAAATGGTGGTCCGATAGTCCAGGATTATGAGGAAAAACATTAAGATCCACAACATTTATTCCACGGGACAAAACTAGGTCCAGAGTATGACTGTGGCAGTGAGTAGGTCCGGAGACATGTTGGACAAAACCGACAGAGTCGATGATGGCTCCAAAAGCCTTTTGGAGTGGGTCTGTGGACTTTTCCATGTGAATATTAAAGTCACCAAAAATTAGAATATTGTCTGCCATGACTACAAGGTCCGATAAGAATTCAGGGAACTCAGTGAGGAACGTTGTATATGGCCCAGGAGGCCTGTAAACAGTAGCTATAAAAAGTGATTGAGTAGGCTGCATAGATTTCATGACTAGAAGCTCAAAAGACGAAAACGTCGTTTTTTTGTTTTTTGTAAATAGAAATTTGCTATTGTAAATGTTAGCAACACCTCCGCCTTTGCGGGATGCGCGGGGGATATGGTCACTAGTGTAACCAGGAGGTGAGGCCTCATTTAACACAATAAATTCATCAGGCTTAAGCCATGTTTCAGTCAGGCCAATCACATCAAGATTATGATCAGTGATTAGTTCATTGACTAGAACTGCCTTGGAAGTGAGGGATCTAACATTAAGTAGCCCCATTTTGAGATGTGAGGTATCACAATCTCTTTCAATAATGGCAGCAATGGAGGAGGTCTTTATTCTAGTGAGATTGCTAAGGCGAACACCGCCATGTTTAGTTTTGCCAAACCTAGGTCGAGGCACAGACACAGTCTCAATAAAGATAGCTGAGCTGACTACACTTACTGTGCTAGTGGCAGACTCCACTAAGCTGGCAGGCTGGCTAACAGCCTGCTGCCTGGCCTGCACCCTATCTCATTGTGAAGCTAGAGGAGTTAGAGCCCTGTCTATGTTCGTAGATAAGATGAGAGCACCCCTCCAGCTAGGATGGAGTCCGTCACTCCTCAACAGGCCAGGCTTGGTCCTGTTTGTGGGTGAGTCCCAGAAAGAGGGCCAATTATCTACAAATTCTATCTTTTGTGTGGGGCAGAAAACAGTTTTCAACCAGTGATTGAGTTGTGAGACTGCTGTAGAGCTCATCACTCCCCCTAACTGGGAGGGGGCCAGAGACAATTACTCGATGCCGACACATCTTTCTAGCTGATTTACATAGATGTCAACAAGTTTTCTCGTGCGCGAGTCTGGCTTGCGCGCCCCACTTTATTTTACTTATATAAGGTATAGGTGACCATTCGAGTGAAATATTATCGCTAATATTCATAAAAGGATAGCTAAGGATGCATTTTAACTGGTATTTGTTTATGAAAAGTTTATAGGTATATTTGAACGCGTTCTCTTCACGTTTCAATGGGCGATTCGACGTTGGATTTTCTGAACATAAAGCACCAACCAAACGGAGATTTATGGATATAATAAATGACTTTTTCTAACAAAAGAACCATGGATTGTCTTCGTTGGACACTTGGGAAGCCCTCCGCAGAAGTTCTTCAAAAGGTAAGGGATTTGTTTTCGCTGTGAAATGTGTTTTCTGTGAACCGCATGGTTTATGAATTTATGCTAATGGAAAATATTGGAGGTGCTACCCTCAAACAATCAAATGTTGTGCTTTCGCCATGAAGCCTTTTTGAAATATGACAACGCTGTGATATTGCCAAGAAGCAGAACTTTTGATGACTATGCAACACTTGTATATTGATGAATGTTGTATATTGATGAATGCTAGCGCCCCACCACTCCCTAAGTAGTTAACCATCCCTGAGACTAGGTGTGGCAACCCGTATGTCTAAAGTTTAGTAAGGGTGGTTGGTACAGTGGGAATTTTTGTAAAATGGCTTTATAAATGAAAGCATAGCAATGTATCAACCTTCGTGACATCAAAGAATGCCAGCCAACTTTCTGGTTGAGAATCCAGTGATGAGTACTAAAATTGTCACCTGTAATAAAGCGCAGTGCGCTATGATAATCTGTATATAACGGCTTTAATGAAGTGGCAGCTGCATTCATATAGATGTTGCCATGGTCTAGGACCAATAGGAACGTCGACTGAATCTGCTTTCTACTATTTAGTGGGAGGCAGGACCTATTTCTATAGAAGAAACACATTTTTATTCTTAGCTTCTTAACCTCTCTGCGCACGGATCCCGCTAGCGGGATTGTTTTCAGAGCAAACATAACGCGGCAAATTCAAAATAAAAATTTGTAATATTTAACATCCTTTGATATACAAGTGTTGCATAGCCATCAAAAGCTCTGCTTCTTGGCAATATCACTGCGTTGTCAGATTTCAAAAAGGCTTTATGGTGAAAGCACCACATTTGATTGTTTGAGGCTAGTACCTCACATATTTTCCACATTAGCATAAATTCATATCCAGCTCGGTTCTCAAAATGTCTATATCACAACTAATATAAATCGCTTACCTTTCAAATAACTTCTGCTGAGGGCTTCCCAAGTGTCCAAACAAGAGAATCCATGGTTCTTTTGTTAGAAAAAGTAATTCATTATATCCATAAATCTCCGTTTGGTTGGCACGTTATGGTCAGCTACTCCACCAAGCATTGTCAGTCTACTCGCCCGTTGTACAGTGAAGAAAACGCGTTCAAGTTATACCTCTAATCTTTTCACAAACAAATCAAATATCATTAATAATGCATCCTTATGTATTCTTTTATGAATAATAGCGATCATATTTTACACGGATGGTAACTGAAACGTTATAAAAGGAAAAGACAGCTGGGCGCGTTCACGTTCTCGTGAACGTGCACGGTTGTTTACATTTTTCCCTTCCTGTAGTCTTTCTTCTTCTATAAGGATTTCCTCAGGGCTATTTCCTCCAGACACTTTCCAGAGACTGACATCCAGTGGAAGCCATAGGTACTGCAACCTGTGTCCTATTCCCCATTGACTTCTATTACCAGGCCTTCAAAGTGAGTGGAGAGCAAAAGAAAAAGGAATTCCGGACAGAAATTTCTCAGGTTTTTGCCTGCTATATCTGTTCTGTTATACCCACAGACTATATCTTAATGGTTTTAGACACTTCAGAGTGTTTCCTATTCAATTGTACTAATTATGTGAATATCCTAGTTTCTGGCCCTGAGTGGCGGGCATTTAACTTTGGGCACGTCAGACAGGCGAAAATTCGGAAAATGGGACCCTAGCTGTAACAGGTTAACTAACTCATCAATATGCTTTTTAAAAGACAGCATTTCATCTATCCATATATTTGTAAGCAGGGACATGATCAATATGGACACCATCCAAAGTACATATGCCTAAATCAGTTATTTTTATGCGGTCTAGAGAACATGTACTTCATTTTATCTGCATTCAATACTAATTTCAGGTCAATAAAGTTTTTCTGTAATGTAATGAAGGTACACTGTCTTCCAGATAGAGCCTGGTCAACAGCGTACACAACAGTATCATCCGCATACAAGTGCAGGTAGTTTTATTTTTTTCAGACAAGTCAATATTGTTAATTTAAACAGTAAAAAGTAAACACCCTGCGGGACACCTTCTCACAATGTCCAGGAAACCTGATTTAACACCATCAGTAGATTGGGGCTGGGTGATATTCCAAATGTCTATTGCAGAATCAAGTTTTTGTGGCTGACTGTACAAATCACACCTATCAGTAGCTGAAATTTGGCAGTACACCCAGGCCGTGTTTTGAGAACAAACGGAAAATCTGTTTCACGGTCTCCGCTTAGAGAGGAGAAGCCTCGTGAGGTGTTGGTCCGTCACATGAATGAAACAAAACTCAAATATAACTAGTCTGTGTATAGCCGTATATAAGACTACTGCTGGGACTTCCCAAGCAGAGCTCCTGATTTGACATGTACTATGGTGCATTGAGTTGGTTGGAACACCTCCAGTGCGCTGCCATTAAACAATTTATTAATTTAATATTGACTTCAAGTGTCTCTGTGTAAGAATTTTCCCGCAACATTTGGCTTCACGAAGTAGATCATTGATTCTGCCTGCGGAGCTTTCCAGTGGGGGTGTGCGAGGAAAACCGGTGGCGCATTTTATGAAGCGTGAAGGAAATTCCTGTCTGACCAAAAGAGGACCCACCCAGACCAGACCCTTACTGTGAGATGCCCAGGAGGAGACCCATCATCTGTGAATTTCCACAACATTCTCATGTCTTTTTGGTCTAGTCTCATTCGCTCCTTCTGTGTTGTGCACCTTTTCACCAGAGATCTGTATATAATATAATGACGAGATGCTCATGTCTCCGGCCCTAACAATGGGAGTAGTCTCAAATGCGGGAAGGCAAGCTTATGTTCAAAATGCATTACCAGTCAGAAGTTTGGACACACTACTCATTCCAGGGATTTCCTTTTTCTTTTTCCTTTTTTTCTACATTGTAGAATAATAGTGACATCAATGAAATAACACAAATGGAATCATGTAGTAACCAAAAAACATTCTGCTCAATATGGCGCTGATATATAGGGTGGCCCTGCTCCTAGCCAACTTTACAGAATTTAGTCTTATATTATTAGCCCAGGAAATGTTTTGTGTTATTACATACAGCCGGGAAGAACTTTTGGCTATAAGAGCGGCGGTAACTCACCAGCATTATGACCAGGAATACGTCTTTCCCGAATCGGATCCTTTGTTCGTACCCCCCCAGGGCAATTGGGCTGATCCAAAACACCGTCAGGCAGAGGAGGTATTTCGAGTGGTCTTCTAGTCCGACTCAGGAGGCGCTCACACCACCCACCGCTTCCTAGTATATTACTCGCTAATGATCAGTCTCTGGATGATAAAGTTGATGAGCTCAGGGAGAGTATTTCCTTCCAGAAAGACATCAGGGATTGTAACATACTCTGTTTCACGGAAACATGGCTCTCTCGGACTATACTGTCTGAGTCCGTACAGCCAGTTGGGTTCTCAGTTCATCGCGCAGACAGTAATAAATATCTATCTGGGAAGAAGTGCAGAGGTGTTTGTTTCATGATTAACTACTCATGGTTTGATTGTGATAACATACAGGAACTCAAGTCCTTTTGTTCACCCGACCTAGAATACCTCACAATCAAATGCCGACCGTATATTACCTTCCAAGAGAATTCTCTTCGGTAATAGTCACAGCTGTGTATATTCCCCCTCAAGCCGATATCACGACGGCCTTCAAAATACTTCACTGGACTTTATGCAAACTGGAAACCAAATAGGCCGCATTTATTGTAGCTTGGGATTTTAACAAAGCAAATTGAGGAAAACACTACAGAAGTAATGTCAACACAGACTGAAGTACTCACGCTGCTAAAACACTCGACCACTGCTACTCCAACTTCCAGGATGCCTACAAGGCCCTCCATTTGGCAAATCTGAACTCCATTTTGCTCCTCCCTTCCTATAGGCACGAACTCAAACAGGTAGTACCCGTGCTAAAGTCTATCCAACACTGGTCTGACCAATTGGAATCCATGCTTCAACCTACCCTAACCAGAAACCGTGGATAGCGCAAACCACCACATTTAACCATGGCAAGGTGACTGGGAATATGGCTGAGTACAAACAGTGTAGTTATTCCCTCGGTAAGGTAATCAAACAGGCAAAACATCAGTATAGAGACAATGGAGTCGCACATCAATGATGTTTAAATATCTGGCATTACTCATCTCATATGTAAATACTGTTTTCTATACTATTCTACTCTGACATCGCTCGTCTATATGTGTGTATAGTCTTCATTCATTCCTTACTTAGATTTGTGTGTATTGGGTCATTGTTGTGTAATTTGTTAGATATTACTGCACTGTCGGAGCTAGAAGCACAAGCATTTCGCTACACCAGCAATAACATCTGCTAATCACGTGTATGTGACCACTAAAATTATATTTGAAATGTTTGTCCTTCTGGAAGGTTCTCCCATCTCCACAGAGGAACTATGATGCTCTGTCAGTGACAATCGAGTTCTTGGTCACCTTCCTGACCAAGGGCCTTAATCCCAGATTGCTGAGTTTGGCCGGGTGGCCAGCTCTAGGAAGAGTCATGGTGGCTTCAATCTTCTTCCTTTTAAGAACAATATAGGCAACTGTGTTCTTGGGGACCTTCAATGCTGCAGAAATGTTTTGGTACCCTTCCCCAGATCTGTGCCTTGACACAATCCTGTCTCGGAGCTCTATGGACAATTCCTTCATCCTCACCTTGGTTTTTGCTCTGACATGCATTGTCAGCTATGGGACCTTATATAGACAGGTGTGTGTGCCTTTCCAAATCATGTCCAATCAATTGAATTAACCACAGGTGGACTCCAATCAAGTTCTAGAAACATCTAAAGGATGATCAATGGAAACAGGATACTTTTGCAAGAATTTCTCAAATCTTGTTTTTGCTTTGTCATTATGGGGTATTGTGTGTAGATTGAGGATTTTTTTTTTTAAATACATTTTTAGAATAAAGCTGTAACCTAACAAAATGTGGAAAAAGTTGAGGGGTCTGAATACTTTCCAAATGCACTATCTTTGACTCTGAATTATTTAAGAGGTGTGTTTATCTGCCAGAGGAATAAATATGGAGGAGAAATGTCCTGGAGCCAACTCAGGGTCAGAAATACAGGAGATGGTGGCTAAATCCGAGTAGAACATGTCATGTAAAAACCATCGAGGAGAGACCTTTTTAAAATGTATCTTAATTAAACAAGGATTAGTATTTTGCTGTGTATCTTTTTAATACACACACTATGGGACAATGATCACTGAGATCATATGCAAATACTCAGACAAATATTTAAGAAGGTTATTAGTAAGAGTTAAACCCTGTTAACTCCCTATTTATTGATTTTTCACATTTAGCTGTGTGGGTTTTGAGATCAATAGTCAGATTAAACTACATGCATATACTCTTAAATTGACCTGCTGGCAGAGCTCCGTCTACCCTGATGAAGCTTCCGCCAAAGGAGTGTAGCTGGTGCAGGGGATTGGAGTGGCTGCCAATGCTCCATTCTGGTAGAGCTGAGGCTGGTCTGGTAGAGCTGTGCTGAGACGGGCCTGGTCTGGTAGCCTGGGAGGGAGGTTGTATGAGCTGTTGAAGAGGGTGGTGTGGAGGGAAGTGTGGCTGACAATACTCCAAACACAGCGCTGGGCCTGTGACTGAGTACAGCTTGGGCATAGCTCAGTGTATCTGCATGCAGTTCCTGGGAGAGAAGTGGTGTGGGTGGGGGGCAGTGTTGCTTGGCTGTTCTCCAGTCTCTGTGAGGTGCCACTGGATGCAGGTCTAAAGGAGTGTCTGATTTTGTCTCAGGGAGTTGGTGGCTGGTCTGCTGCTCGTGTGGGGTGAGGTGGACTAGCCACCCAGAGCAACATTCTTTTAACGTCCTTGTGAAGGTGGAGACTTTGTACAGGCGTACATTGTCGTAAATACAGTCCAGGCTGAGGGTGGGACGGTGGACCATAGCACACAGTCCCGAGAGAGGCTGGCATTTACCCTCTGGATGGTGGCAGGGTGGAAATCTGTCCTCTGGAGCAGGGTAGATATCAAATTTTGTCACATACACATGGTTATGTTAATGCGAGTGTAGCGAAATGCTTGTGCTTCTAGTTCCGACCATGCAGTAGTATCTAACAAGTAATCTAACAAATTCACAACAACTACCTATATACACACACAAGTGTAAAGGAATGAATACCAGTATGTACATATAAATATATGGATGAGCGATGGCTGACCGGCATAGGCAAGATGCAGTAGATGGTATGGAGTACAGTATATACATATGAGATGAGTAATGTAGGATATGTAAACATTATATAAATTGCATCGTTTAAAGTGGCTAGTGATACATTTATTTCATCCAATTTTAATTATTAAAGTGGCTAGAGATTTGAGTCGATGGCCGAACGGCATAGGCAAGATTCAGTAGATGGTTTAGAGTACAGTGTATACATTAGATATGAGTAATGTCGGATATGTAAACATTATATACAAAATTGTTTAAAGTGGCTAGTGATACATTTGTTACATCCAATCCTATTATTTAAAGTGGCTAGAGATTTAAGTCAGTATGTTGGCAGCAGCCACTCAATGTTAGTGGTGGCTGTTTAACAGTCTGATGGCCTTGTGGTAGAAGCTGTTTTTCAGTCTCTCGGTGACCTCGCCTTCTGGATGATAGCGGGGTGAACAGGCAGTGGCTCGGGTGGTTGTTGTCCTTGATGATCTTTTTGGCCTTCCTGTGACATCGGGTGGTGTAGGTGTCCTGGAGGGCAGGTAGTTTACCCCCGGTGATGCATTGTGCAGTCCTCACTACCCTCTGGAGAGCCTTACGGTTGTGGGTGGAGCAGTTGCCGTACCAGGCAGTGATACAGCTCGACAGGATGCTCTCGATTGTGCATCTGTAGAAGTTTGAGTGTTTTTGGTGACAAGCTGAATTTCTTCAGCTTCCTGAGGTTGAAGAGGCGCTGTTGCGCCTTCTTCACCACGCTGTCTGTGTGGGTGGACCATTTCAGTTTTTCCGTGATGTGTACGCCGAGGAACTTAACTTTCCACCTTCTCCACTACTGTCCCGTCGATGTGGATAGGGGGGTGCTCCCTCTCCTGTTTCCTGAAGTCCACGATCATCTCCTTTGTTTTGTTGACGTTGAGTGAGGTTATTTTCCTGACACCACACTCCGAGGGCCCTCACCTCCTCCCTGTAGGCCGTCTCGTCATTGTTGGTAATCAAGCCTACCACTAGTGTCGTCAGCAAACTTGATGATTGAGTTGGATGCGTGCTTGGCCACGCAGTCATGGGTAAACAGGGAGTACAGGAGAGGGCTGAGAATGCACCCTTGTGGGGCCCCAGTGTTGAGGATCAGCAGGGTGGAGATGTTGTTTCCTACCCTCACCACCTGGGGCCGGCCCGTCAGGAAGTCCAGGACCCAGTTGCACAGGACCTAGGGTCTCGAGCTTAATGACGAGCTTGGAGGGCACTAGTGTTAAATGCTGAGCTGTAGTCGATGAACAGCATTCTTACATAGGTATTCCTCTTGTCCAGATGGGTTAGGGCAGTGTGATTGCGTCGTCTGTGGATCTATTGGGACGGTAAGCAAATTGGAGTGGGTCCAGGGTGTCTGGCAGGATGGAGATGATATGATCCTTGACTAGTCTCTCAAAGCACTTCATGATGACGGAAGTGAGTGCTACGGGGCGATAGTCATTTAGCTCAGTTACCTTAGCTTTCTTGGGAACAGGAACAATGGTGACCCTCTTGAAGCATGTGGGAACAGCAGACTGGGATAGGGACTGATTGAATATGTCTGTAAACACACCAGCCAGCTGGTCTGCGCATGCTCTGAGGACACGACCAGGAATGAGCTGTTGAATTGTCTGAGATGTTGAATTGTGACTACTTTGTCTCTATTGACGCTTAGCTTGTTTGATTGCCTTGCGCAGGGAATAGCTACACTGTTTGTATTCAGTCATGTTTCCTGTCGCCTTACCCTGATTAAAAGCAGTGGTTTGCGCTTTCAGTTTTGCGCGTATGCTGCCATCAATCCACAGTTTCTGGTTGGGGAAGGTTTTAATAGTTGCTATGGGTACAACATCACCGATGCACTTGCTAATAAACTCACTCACCGAATCAGCGTATACATCAATGTTGTTGTCAGATGCTATCCGGAACATATCCCAGTCCACGTGCTTGAAGCAATCTTGCAGCGTGGAATCAGATTGGTCGGACCAGCGTTGAACAGACCTTAGAATGGGCATTTCCTGTTTTAGTTTCTGTCTGTAGGCTGGGAGCAACAAAATGGAGTCATGGTCAGACTTGCCGAAAGGAGGGCGGAGAATAGCCTTGTATGTGTCACGGAAATTAGAATAACAATGATCCAGGATTTTACCAGCCCAGGTGGCACATTTGATATGCTGATAAAATTTAGGGAGCCTTGTTTTCAGATTAGCCTTGTTAAAATCCCCAGCCACAATAAATGCAGCCTCAGGATATGTGGTTTACATAGAGTCCACCATAACTATGACACCATTTTATTTGGGAAAAGTTGATGCTCTAATATAAACTTTCCATTTGATTGATGGGAGTAATTACAAGCCATGAGATGGGGATGGAGGGGGTCAGCTGGGTTGGTGCATTGTTTGGTTGGATTGGTTGGTAGGTTCTGATTCAGCTGTTGGCCTGGTCCAAGGCTTTTGTGGAACTCTTTGTAGAGTGGATGGTGGTGGCTGAGAAATACCTGCCTTGGCTCATGTAGCTCCTTCTACAGGTCCTGCATGTGGCCGGTGTTGACTGTACTGGACAGTTCCTCTCTAAGTTTGCGCACTTCCATCCTGAGAGCCTGTTTGTACTCCTCAACATTTTTCATTGCACACTGCTGCTCCCGGATCTCCTCCCTATGCTGACGCACCAGGCTGATCTCCTCCTCTATAAGATGCTGTGGTACTGCAGGTGTCGTGTGTGTGTGTGAGAGAGAGGCATGCTCAGGGCTGTGTCTGCTGCAGGTGAGGGAGGGAGAGGGACACTGGGGACTACAAACTGGGACACTGAGGGAGTGGAGGCTGTTGTAGGTAGTGACAGTGGAGAGGTTGTAAGTACAGCAACAAGGTTTTATTTGGTCGAAGTAGTGGCGCCTCCTGAGTGGCGCAGCGGTCTAAGGCATCACCACAGAACCAGGTTTAATCCCTGGTGCGGCTGGCTTACGGGTGAAGCAAGCAGTGTGTCAAGAAGCAGTGCGGCTTGGCAGGGTCGTATTTCGGGAGGACGCATGGCTCTCGATCTTCGCCTCTAACCGAGGCCGTACTGGAGTGGCAGCGATGGGACAAGACTGTTAATTACCAATTCATTGGGTCTAATGATATTCTATGTACAATACTTTCTGCGGTCAACAGGACAGAACTATCCCGTCCCCCACCACCCTGCCAGAGTCCCCGGGTTGCAACTCTCCCGGTAGCGCCTTACTGCTGGGTCTGAAGAGGGTGTCTTCGTTGCTGATCGACTGCAGGAAAACACCAGGGCAGAGTGGAACTTCGAGAGGTGGACACGAGGGAGATGGAGATTTGATTTCATCAAGTAAGAACAATGTTGTATGTGGATTAGACTACAATCTGCTTCTGAAACTTCTGTTAATTGATTGATAAACAATATACACTCATTGCCAGTTTATTAGGTACACCCATCTTGTACCGGATTGGAGCCGCCTTTTCCTCCAGAACAGCCTGAATTCTTCGGGACATGGATTCTACAAGGTGTCGGAAAATTTCCAGAGGGATGTTGATCCATGCTGACGCGATGGCATAACGCAGTTGCTGCAGATTGGACGGCGTCACATTCATGCTGCCAACAGCTCGTTCCATCTCATCCCAAAGATACTCTATTGGGTTTGGTCACAACAACATTCAGATACACCGTGGTGTTAAATCGTTGCTGAATTGGTATCAAGTGACCTAAGGTGTGCCAGGAAGACATTCCCCACACCAGTACACCCCGCCACCAGCCTGTACCAGGCTGGATGGGTCCATGGGCTCATGCTTTGCACACCAAATCCTGACTGCCATCAGCATGACGCAACAAAAACTGGGATTTGTTGGACCAGGAAATGTTTTCCAATCCTCAATTGTCCAGTGTTGATCGCGTGCCCTCTGGAGCAGTTTCTTGTTTTTAGCTAATAGGAGTGGAACCCGGTGTGGTTCTCTGCTGTAATAGCCCACCCGTGACGAGGATCAACTAGTTTGCGTTCCGTGATGGATATGTAAACATGCGTTCCGTGATGCCGTTCTGCACACCACTGTTATTTTTTTGTGGCCCGCCTGTTAGCTGGCACGATTCTTTCCATTCTCCTTCAACCTCTCCTATCAACGAGCTGTTTTCACCAACAGGACTGCCGCTGACATTGTCTTTTGTTTGTCAATCGTTTTGCCAATTCTAACATTTAATCAAACAGTAACTGAATGTCTCTACCTGTCTGCCTGCTTTAGGTAGCAAGCCACAGCCACGTGACTCACTGTCTGTAGGTGTACCTAAAAAACTGGTCACTGAGTGTACTGTACTTATTGATGATCATTTTTGTTTATGGACCCATATTTCATAAACCTAGTTATTCAATGTCTTTGTTTCACAGGGGACACCCCTAAACATGGTTATCTCGGTGGGAGGGGCTTATCATCTGCTCAACTTCAACCACATGTTGCTGACGAGGCAGAGAAGAGTCTCTCCAGATCAGAACACTTCAAGAAACACCAGCAGAGACGTATAGGGAAGAAACCTCACCACTGCTGCTCTGACTGTGGGAAGAATTTCACTAGCCGGAGTTGCTTCATTATTCACCAGCGGATTCACACCGGCGAGAGACCATACTTCTGCTCTCAGTGTGGGAAGAGGCACATCTCTGCAGGGCGTCTTAAAGAACACCAAAGAGTCCATACAGGAGAGAAACCTTACAGATGCTCACAGTGTGGGAAGAGTTTTGCTCTATCTGGCACCTTAAAATCTCATCTGAGAATCCATACAGGAGAGAAACCGTACTGCTGCTCTCAGTGTGGGAGGAGTTTTACTGTATCTACCGCCTTAAAATCTCATCTGAGAGTCCATACAGGAGAGAAACCGTACTGCTGCTCTCAGTGTGGGAAGGGTTTTACTGTATCTAGCGCCTTAAAATCGCATTTGATAATTCATACAGGCGAGAGGCCTTACCCCTGCCTTCGTTGTGGGAAAAGCTTTGTTAGTGCAGGAAACCTAACCGTACACAAGCGGATACACACTGGAGAGAGGCCTTATAGCTGTGATCAGTGTGGAAAGAGCTTTGCTCTACCTTCCGTGCTGACTTCACACCGGCGCATACACACTGGAAAGAAACCTTATAGTTGTGAACAGTGTGGAAAGAGCTTTGCCGTAGCTTCCTCCCTGACTAGACACCAGCGAACACACACTGGAGAGAAACCTTATGTCTGTCTATGTGGAAAGAGCTTTGCTCAGTTAGGGACAATGAAAAGTCACCAGAAAACAAAAACGTGCCCTATTTCATCTCCCTCCTATACGGCACAGGTTCCAGATCCCTAAATAAAGGATCAATAGAAAACAGCTAGTGAACAGTCATATCCATCTCCCATTGTTAAACAGTTGCCTTAGTCTGATCACCATGGTAACCTCTGTGGTACATAATATGCAGCTCTGGTCTAGGATCAGGTCTCCCCTGTGTCAGTAATATCACACATTGGGATCTAAATGGATAAATGTTATTATAGAAGATGTCATAGTGAACGTGTGTGCTCATAAAACTAATTAATTAATAATACACTGGATAATTGGTCAAGGCAAGAACTATGCATATTGTGTCTTGTAACACCGGTTAATGTAATAACTTTTAGATTTATAATGTAATAAAACTGGTAAATGTAATATCTTGTACCCCAGAAATGGAACGTAAATCACAGAAAATAGATGCTGTGGTGGCAGCTGCAGAGATTTATTTGGGTATATGAGATTTGACTTCAGAAGAGTTACATGGTGTGTTTGAAGGGTGATGTCCGGTCCTCCCAGGCCGTTGGTATGGTGCAGGAGAAGATAGGGTCAAAGTAGTGGAATGGGGTAGTGCGTTTTTAATGAGTGTAGGTGGCAGCTGCTGAGAAGTACCTGGTTGTACAATGTTTTACTGCAGAAGAGTTATAAGATGTTTTGAGATAAATAAATAAATATATAATATATACAGTACCAGTCAAAAGTTTGGACACACCTAATAATTTCAGGGTTTTTCTTTATTTTTCCTATTTTCTACATACCTGGAATGCTTTTCCAACAGTCTTGAAGGAGTTCCCACATATGCTGAGCACTTGTTGGCTGATTTTTCTCTCACTCTGGTCCAACTCATCCCAAACCATCTCAATTCGGTTGAGGTTGGGTGATTGTGGAAGCCAGGTCGTCTGATGCAGCACTCCATCACTCTCCTTCTTGGTCAAATAGCCCTTACACAGCCTGGAGGTGTGTTGGGTAATTGTCTTGTTGAAAAAACAATGTTAGTGGTACTATGCGCAAACCAGATGGGATGGTGCATCGCTGCAGAATGATATGGTAGCCATGCTGGTTAAGTGTGCCTTGAATTCTAAATAAATCACTGACGGTGTCACCAGCAACGCACCATCACACCACCTCCGGCATGCTTTACGGTGGGAACCACACATGTGGAGATCATCCGTTACCCTGCTTCTCACAAAGACACGGCGGTTGGAACCAAAAATCTCACATTTGGACTCATCAGACCAAAGGACAGATTTCCACCAGTCTAATGTCCATTGCTTGTGTTTTTTGGACCAAGCAAGTCTCTTATTGGTGTCCTTTTAGTGGTTTCTTTGCAGGAATTTGACCATGAAGGCCTGATTCACGTAGTCTCTTCTGAACAGTTGATGTGTCTGTTACTTGAACTCTGAAGAATTTATTTGGGCTGCTATTTCTGAGGTGCAGTTAACTCTAATGAACTGCAGCAGAGGTAACTCTGGGTCTTCCTTTCCAGAGGCGGTCCTCATGAGAGACAGTTTCATCATAGCCCTTGATGGTTTTTGCGACAGCACTTGAAGAATCTTTGACTGACCATGTCTTAAAGTAATGATGGACTGTTCATCTTTGCTTATATGAACTGTTCTTGACATAATATGGACAGGCCTATTTGGTAAAATACCATCTTCTGTATACCAACCCTACCATGTCACAACACAACTGATTGGCTCATACACATTAAGAAGGAAATTAACTTTTAACAAGCCACACCTGTTAATTGAAATGCATTTCAGGTGACTGGTTGAGAGAATGCCAAGAGTGTGCAAAGCTGTCATCAAGGGAAAGCTACTTTGAAGAATCTAAAATATAAAATAACACTTTTTTTGGTTATTCCATATGTGTTATTTCATAGTTGTTGATGTCTTCACTATTATTCTACAATGTAGAAAATAGTACAAATAAAAACCCTTGAATGAGTAGGTGTGTCCAAACTTTTGACTGATAATATATAAACTCAGCAAAAAAAGAAACGTCCTCTCACTGTCAACTGCGTTTATTTTCAGCAAACTTAACGTGTAAATATTTTTATGAACATAAGATTCAACTGATACACAAACTGAACAAGTTCCACAGACATGTGACTAACAGAAATTGAATAATGTGTCCCTGAACAAAGGGGGGGTCAAAATCAAAAGTAACAGTCAGTGTCTGGTGTGGCCACCAGCTGCATTAAGTACTGCAGTGCATCTCCTCCTCATGGACTGCAGCAGATTTGCCAGTTCTTCCTGTGAGATGTTACCCCACTCTTCCACCAAGGCACCTGCAAGTTCCCGGACAGTTTCTGGGGGGAATGGCCCAAGCCCTCACCCTCCGATCTTGGTGGTGTACATTTAACCTATAGCCTGTTTTAGAGAAATGGGATTGAGATCCGGGCTCTTCGCTGGCCATGGCAGAACACTGACATTCCTGTCTTTGCAGGAAATCACGCACAGAACGAGCAGTATGGCTGGTGGTATTGTCATGCTGGAGGGTCATGTCAGGATGAGCCTGCAGGAAGGGTACCACATGAGGGAGGAGGATGTCTTCCATGTAATGCACAGTGTTGAGATTGCCAGCAATGACAACAAGCTCAGTCCGATGAGGCTGTGACACACCGCCGCAGACCATGACGGACCCTCCACCTCCAAATCAATCCTGCTCCAGAGTACAGGCCTCGGTGTAACGCTCATTCCTTCAACGTTAAACGTGAATCCGACCCCTGGTGAGACAAAACCGCAACTCATCAGTGAAGAGCACTTTTTGCCAGTCCTGTCTGGTCCAGCGACGGTGGGTTTGTTCCCATAGGCGACGTTGTTGCCTACAAGCCCTCAGTCCAGCCTCTCTCAGCCTATTGCGGACAGTCTGAGCACTGATGGAGGGATTTTGCGTTCCTGGTGTAACTCGGGCAGTTGTTGTTGCCATCCTGTATCTCTCCCGCAGGTGTGATGTTCGGATTGTACCGATCCTGTGCAGGTGTTGTTACACGTGGTCTGCCGCTGCGAGGATGATCAGCTGTCCGTCCCGTCTCCCTGTAGCGCTCTCTTAGGCGTCTCACAGTACGGACATTTTACCACCAACCAATTTCTTGCCTTGGCCACATCTGCAGTCCTCATGCCTCCTTGCAGCATGGCTAAGGCACATTCACGCAGATGAGCAGGGACCCTTGGCATCTTTCTTTTGGTGTCTTTCAGAGTCGGTAGAAAGGCCTCATTTAGTGTCCTAAATTTTCATAACTGTGACCTTTTATTGCCTACTGTCTGTAAGCTGTTAGTGTCTTAACGACTGTTCCACAGGTGCATGTTCATTAAATGTTTAGGGTTCATTGAACAAGCATGGGAAACGGTGTTTAAACTCTTTACAATGAAGATCTGTGAAGTTATTTGGATTTTTACGAATTATCTTTGAAAGACAGGGTCCTGAAAAAGGGACGTTTCTTTTTTTGCTGGGTGGAAATATTTATATACATTATGAGATAGTGGTAAATAGGTGTAGGTTTGGTTGGTGGTGAAATTGTCTTATTTTGTTTGTGTGTCACATGTAACGTGATTGAAAACACCCACTACTGCAGAGTATCTGGCAGCGTGCACAAACAAAATGTGTAAACTCCATAACACCGAAGAAGACAATTTCAGAATGCCTGACTTCTGTGGAGGCTGCATCGCAGTAAATGCTGTATGGCCAGTGGCGACCCATCATTCAGGGCATGTGGGGGAGAAAAGATATTTGCAATTTTTTGTTGTTGGCTGTTTTGCATGTTATTTTGGCGTTAATACATATCAGTTTGCAAACAATGAAAAAAATTGAGTTAATAAAGCTGCATATAAACATTGTTTCTTTTTTTCTTAAGGCAGCTCCAAAATGCAGGTGTTTCAGCCTAGCTCAGTGCTTTCTGTGGTGGTGGGGCAGCCAGTGGAAAATACAGAGCGTAGGGGTTGGTAATGTTCTCTAGTTGTGCTGTGTTGCACATTTTCTTAACATTTGTCATAATTAGCAATGAATTTGTATCCCCTCTTGTCGGACTTCGACTGCATATTTTCTTCCAACCTGAAAACGTTGTGAAGCCACGCCCATTTTCTGAATTGCATTATGGGCCCGAAAAGTATGGAAACAGTGTTCACTGCATGTATACTTCGTATTTTGGCGAATGTAGTACGACATCCGGGAACTTTTGGCATACTAACTATATCCATACTATGACTAATAAGCACACTACATACTCAATTTACCTCACAAATAGTATGGTTAGTGTGGTTAGTATGTGTATTCGAACACAGCTTAGGTCACAGCACAAGCTCAGACTGGGAAAATATGTTTTGAATGGTCATCCAACTCGGAATTCAATTTCGGGAACTTGGGCCTCTTTCTAGAGCTCTGACCTGAAAATCACTGACGTCATGATTCAACTTTTTTTTTTTTTTTTTTTTTTCAAACGTTTTCAGTTGTCTTGAAAACACCATCAATCTAGAGAATGACAGACTGATTACAAAATTTGCCCACAAGATGGACCGTCGCGCCACCTTCCTGTTCAAGTGTGCACAGCACAACAAGGTGAGTCAAAATGTATTGTATGCTGCTGCATAAGTGATGTAACATGCCAGGGAGATATGTATACTGTAGCTAAGAAAATAATACTAAGTGTATGTTGTGTAGTAAACTGTTAATAGCCCATGTGCCTCACCCTAATAATTTGGGACCTTTCCCCCTCATAACTTAGCCTACTGTTCTGACTTGGTGGTGTACATATAGCCTGTTTCAGAGAAATGTCATCATTGAAATATTGTAAGAGCTTTCATTGTCTGTTTACATACCCCCTTTATTTATCCTACAGTCTGACTTGGTGTACAGGGAGAATAGCCTACTGTAATAACAGCCCATATTCTGAATTCTGTCGCTGTACATTTCAAAAGTGCTGAACAAATAGTTATATTGAATACGTCTGTCTTTTATATTGACTACTACTACGTTGCACATTGTCTAAATCGATATTACGGATTGCCTCTTATCTGCTCATCATTCCCTTAAGTCATAGTTTGTACATCTCAATTGTCAGTAGTTACCACATTTGTTTAAGGAAGTGTTATAGATTTTATGTTTTGATGACTAAATGTTTGTACTTAATACTAAGAACATTCCATTCTGAAAATGTATGCAATAGAGATAGGGTTACAAGACAAATGGTAGTCCAATTAATGTGTGTGTGTCTAGATATTAACTTTGTGTGGAACAAGCTGGTATGACTCATTTAGGGGGTGTCTGGGAGAACAAAGAATTCTTTGATTCTACCAGACACATGCGAGAGGCCTGCCCTTGAAGACAGGAGAGATAGATAACAGAACCGCCCAAGTTTGACTTATGTGCAAAGATTGTGATAAGGAATGAATGGGTACTGTGGGAAGACACTATTTTCTTGGAGAGGGTGGGGGAAGTGGTGGGAATTTTGTATCTTTGTATTTCAACATTGTACCATATAAAAGACTGTACACCTTTTAGGGGCGGGAGCTCTCCTGAATTAAACCATTTACACTTGACTATTGTATTCTGGGCTTCTGTCTTATTTCAACCAGTATCTTACAAATACTGGGTAACAGACAGAGTTTGTTTAATTGATGTTCAGTTTGTGAACATTGAGAACAAAATTTCTATAACAGGAAGTCAGGCATATCAGCTATGTTTTTTGGAAAGGCAGTAAATGAGGCTGAATGAACTGTTAGGTTGCCAGACAAGACGCCATTAATAGCCAGGCATAGCCATGGTAAGGATTCCCTCCCTGGTGCTGAAAAGAGAACTTGCTGTTGGGACAGCTCTATGTAAGCCCTAATACTTTGTGGGCACTGTTTGTCACTGTTATAGTGCAATTAATGTATTGATTAGTGTTATGTTGCTTTGCTGGCATGCATCCCCAAAAATGTTTGGGGTTTGCCCTACCAAGATTTACATGCTGAAATCGCAACTGGCTTTACTGGTTCACTGCACGGATAGTGTATTGGTAATCAGTCTGATTTACGAGGCTACTGTTACTGGGCCTCAGCCAATAACTATATCTGGACTCTCAAGAGGCAAAGAGAGAGGCCCAACTCGAGCCATCTAGCCATGATCTAATTTGATAGACAGTAGCAGGGAATGTCACGAATCTCAAATTCGGCCTGCCTCTTTCCAGCAAACCGAAGCCAGCCATAGACTGCAAGCTGTTTTTGTTGTTTCTATAAATACCTTCGATATGTTGTGATTTTAATTAGATTTTATTTGCAAATGGAAAAACAATACAACCACACGTGGACATAATGCATTTACCATCATTGAGGATGACACCAAAAATGTGATTCAAATCATTTGAAGTTAAAATAGAGTAATGATATATATTGATTATGGCAAAAACAGCCTACATTTTTGCCATTAATTTAACATACTATATATTTGAGACAATACAAACAGTTATTTCCTAACAATAAATGACTCCCTAAACCGCCTCACCCACTTGAAGAGAAGTGTTGATGACTATGTACAGTAGGTGGCGGTACCTCGTAAACACCACAGAAGAAGCTGAAAAGCATCTACAGGAAGTTCTTTGTTACCGTCCTCTATCTAGATTTCAATCCAAATACAATTCCACAGGTTTTTGCTGGATGTATCTAATGTAAGATTAGTCTACATGAGACGTTCATTTGTCACAACTTAAATCGAGTTTTGATAATTAAGGTGTGGTCTAGCTTTTATTTGTTTGAACGCTGTGACAAAGAAAATAACTGCAGCGTACACATTTACTGTAATTTTTTTTTTTCATTTGAAGAGTCGTTGAAGAAAGAATACAGTAGCTTCCACGATGGACCGGGTACGTTTGGTTGACTGGATTGCTGATGCTATGTATTTATTGGCTATTAAGACACCTCAAATAGTTTCTCCAGATGCCAGTTCGACCACACACCGTTTACACAATAATTTGTTTCCCCCAAATAAAAAAAGACAGTTGAAAATAGGTGATTCTTGTTGCTAGTCTACCGGGTACGGTGCTTTTAGCTTGTGTTTGCGCGTCTTTATGCAGAACTAATACAACAACGATAGCTAGCAATGCAAATACTCTGTAATTATGTACATGTAGATAGAGTTATTAAAGTGGCTATGCATAGATAATTAGAGTTGCACCAGCGTGGGGGGGGGGGGGGGGGCAATGCAAATAGTCTGGGTAGCCATTTGATTAGCTGTTAAGGAGTCTGTTTAGAAGTCTCTTGGACCTAGGCTTGCCCAGGGGGTAGCAGAGAGAACGGTCTATGACTAGGGTGGCTAGAGTCTTTGGCAATTTTTAGGGGCTTCCTCTGACACTGCCTGCTATAGAGGTCCTGGATGGCTGGAAGCTTGGCCCCAGTGATGTACTGGGCCGTTCTCACTACCCTCTGTAGTGCCTTGCGGTCGGAGGCCGAGCAGTTGCCATACCAAGCAGTGATGCAACCAGTCAGGATGCTCTTGATGGTGCAGCTGTAGAACCTTTTTGAGGATCTGAGGACCCATGCCAAATCTTTTCAGTCTTCTGAGAGGGAATAGGTTTTGTTGTGCCCTATTCACGACTGTCTTGGTGTTCTTGGTCCATGTTAGTTTGTTGATGGAGACACCAAGGAACTTTAATCTCTCAACCTGCTACACTACAGCCCCGTCGATGAGAATGGGGGCATGCTCTGTCCTCTTTTTCCTGTAGTTCACAATCATCACCGTTGTCTTGATCACTTTGAGGGAGAGGTTGTTGTCCTTGCAACACATGGTCAGGTCACTGACCTCCCTATAGGTTGGCTCATCGTTGTCGGTGATCAAGCCTACCACTGTTGTGTCATCAGCAAACTTAATGATGGTGTTGGAGTCGTGCCTGGCTGTGCAGTCATCCGTGAACAGGGAGTACAGGAGGGGACTGAGCATGCACACCTGAGGGGCTAACGTTTTGAGGATAAGTGTGGCGGATGTGTTGTTACCTACCCTTACCATCTGGGGTGTGGCCTGTCAGGAGGTCCAGGATCCAGTTGCAGAGGGAGGTGTTTAGTCCCAGGGTCCTTAGCTTAGTGATGACCTTTAAGGGAACTATGGTGTTGAACGCTGAGCTGTAGTCCATGAATAGCAATCTCACATAAGTGTTCCTTTTGTCCAGGTGGGAAAGGGCAGTATGGAGTGCAATAGAGATTGCACTCCACACTGGGTCTAGGGTTTCTAGGATAATGGTGTTGTGAGCCATGACCATAGTTTCAAAGCACTTCATGGCTACCGACGTGAGTGCTACGGGTCGTTAGTCATTTAGGCATTTTACCTTTGTATACTTGGGCACAGGGACTATGGTGGTCTGCTTGAAACATGTTCGTATTACAGACTCGGAGAGGTTGAAAATGTCAGTGAAGACACTTGCCAGTTGGTCAGCGCATGCTCGGACTACACGTCCTGGTAATCCGTCTGGCCCATTGGCCTTGTGAATGTTGACCTGTTTAACGTCTTAGGGAGCGGCTCCCGAGGTGACGGTTTTGGAGAGTCTGGCTTGCCCAAAGTAAAATGCATGCCACTCAGGCCCAGAAAATAGGATATGCACATAATTAGTACTATTGGAAAGGAAACACTCTGAAGTTTCTAAGAGTGTTAAAATAATGTATGTGAGTATAACAGAAGTGATTTAGCAGGCGAAAACCCGAGGAAAATCCATCCGGATGTACAGTTTTTTTTGTAAATGAGCATCTTCTCCATTGTGCCTATTGCATACAATCTTATGTAGGACTGAGACTGCAGTACCTATGGCTTCCACTAGATGTCAGCAGTCAACAGTCAAAGACTGGGAATTCTAGCAGTGACCAGAACGGATAGGAAATTGTCAGGCGACCACTTTTGTAAACAAGGTTTGACGCGCGCGAGATTGTGAACACGCACCACTTTATTTTCCTTTCCTATTGTTCACGTTAATGTCCGGTTGAAATATTACAGCAAATATACCCAAAAGGATACCTAAGGATACATTAAAAATGTTTGATTTGTTTGGAGAAATATGATAGGTATAATTTGAACGTGTTCTCTTCACGGTTCAATGGGCGACTCAACAGTGGATTTTATGATCATAACGCACCAACCAAACGGAGATTTATGGATATAATAAATGACTTTTTCTAACCAAAGAAGCATGGATTGTCTTCGTTGGACACTTGGGAAGCCCTCAGCAGAAGTTCAAAGGTAAGCGATTTTATGCGTTTTGTGAGACCCGTGTTGGGTTATGGATTTATGCTAATGCATAAATATTAGAGGTGCTACCCTCAAACAATCAAATGTTGTGCTTTTGCCGTAAAGCCTTTTTGAAATCTGACAACGCTGTGATATTGCCAAGAATCAGAGCTTTTGATGACTATGCAACACTTGTATATTTATGAATGTTTAATAATTCAACTTTTGAATTTGGCGCCTCACATTTCACCACTGCTCCCTAAGTAGTTAAAGGTCTTACTCACATCGGCAGCGGAGAGCGTGATCACACAGTCGTCCGGAACAGCTGATGCTCTCATGCATGTTTCAGTGTTACTTGCCTCAAAGCAACATAGAAGTTATTTAGCTCGTCTGGTAGGCTCGTGTCACTGGGCAGCTCTCGCCTGTGCTTCCCTTTTGTAATGTGTAATAGTTTGCAAGCCCTGCCACATCCGACGAGCGTCGAAGCCGGTGTAGTACGATTAGATCTTAGTCCTGTATTGACGCTTTGCCTGTTTGATACTTTGTTGGAGGGCATAGCGGGTTTTCTTATAAGCTTCCGGTTTAGAGTCTCGCTCCTTGAAAGCGGCAGCTCTACCCTTTAGCTCAGTGCTAATGTTGCCTGTAATCCATGGCTTCTGGTTGGGGTATGTACGTACAGTCACTGTGGGGACAACGTCATCGATGCACTTATTGATGAAGCTAGTGACTACTGTGGTGTACTCCTCAATGCCATCGGAAGAATCCTGGAACATATTCCAGTCTGTGCTAGCAAAACAGTCCTGTAGTTTAGCATCTGCTTCATCTGACCACTTTTTTATAGACCTAGTCACTGGTGCTTCCTGCTTTAATTTTTGCTTGTAAGCAGGAATCTGGAGAATAGAATTATGTTCAGATTTGTCAAATGGAGGGCGAGGGAGAGCTTTGAAAGCGTCTCCGTGTGGAGTATAGGTGGTCCTCTGGTTGCACATTTAACATGCTGAAAGATATTTGGTAAAATGGATTTAAGTTTCCTGCATTAAAGTCCCCGGCCACTAGGAGCGCTGCATCTGGATGAGTGTTTTCCTGTTTGCTTATGGTGGAATACAGCTCATTGAGTGTGGTTTTAGTGCCAGCCTCTAACTGGTGGTATGTAGACAGCTATGAAAAATACAGAAACTCTAGGTAGATAGTGTGGTCTTCAGCTTATCATGAGATAAGACTTCCTTAGATATCGTGCACCACCTATTAGAGGTCGACAGATTATGACTTTTCAACGCCGATACCGGTTATTGGAGGTCCAAAAAAGCCGATAACAATTAATAGGCCGATTTAAAAAAAAAATATATATATATATATTTTTTTTTTCATATATATATTTGTAATAATGACAGTTACAACAATATTGAATGAACAATGAACACTTTTATTTTAACTTAATATAATACATAAAATCTATTTAGTCTCAATTTGGTTTAAATAATGCAAAAACAGTGTTGGAGAAGAAAGTAAAAGTGCAATATGTGCCATGTAAAAAAAGCTAACGTTTAAGTTCCTTGCTCAGAACATGAGAATATATTAAGGCTTGTGGTTCAATATTCCCAGTTAAGAAGTTTTAAGTTGTAGTTATTATAGGAGTTAAGACGCGCCGACTATTTCTCTCTATACCGTTTGTATTTCATATACCTTTGACTATTGGATGTTCTAATAGGCACTTTAGGCTGGCAATACTAATCTCAGGAGTTGATAGGCTTGAAGTCATAAACAGCGCTGTGAAGCAAGCGTTGCTAAGAGCTGCTGGCAAACGCAGTAAAGTGCTGTTTGAATGAATGCTTACGAGCCTGCTGCCGCCTACCACCGCTCAGTCAGACTGCTCTATCAAATCATACTTAATTATAATATAATAAACTCAGAAATACGAGCCGTTTGCCATTAGTATGGTCAAATCCGGAAACTATCATTTCAAAACAAAACGTTTATTATTTCAGTGAAATACGGAACCATTCTGTATTTTATCGAACGGGCGGCAACCATAAGTCTAAATATTGCTGTTACATTGTACAACCATCAATGTTATGTCATAATTATGTACAATTCTGGCAAATTAGTTCGCAACGAGCCAGGCAGCCCAAACTGTTGCATATACCCTGATTCTTTATGCAATGAACGCAAGAGAAGTGACACAATTTCCCTAGTTAATATTGCCTGCTAACATTAATTTCTTAACTAAATATGCAGGTTTAAAAAAATATACTTCTTTTGTTAAATCATCCCGTTTAGTGAAGTATGTTGTGATTCGATGATAAATTAACAGGCACTGCCATGATTATATGCAACGCAGGACAAGCTAGTTAACCTAGTAATATCATCAACCATGTGTATTTAACTAGTGATTATGTGAAAATTGATAAGATAAGTTTAATGCTAGCTAACAACTTACCTTGGCTCCTTGCTGCACTCGCGTAACAGGTGGTCAGCCTGCCACGCAGTTTCCTCATGGAATGCAATGTAATCAGCCATAATAGGCGTCCAAAAATGAAGATTACCGATTGTTATGGAAACTTGATATCGGCTCTACCACCTATTGTTTACAAATATGCATAGGCCCCCGCCCCGTGTCTTAACAGAGGCTGCTGTTCTGTCCTGCCGATAATGTTCTTAATGTCGTCGTTCAGCCAGACTCAGAAACATAAGATATTACAGTTTTTAATGTCCCGTTGGTAGGATATACGTGCTTTCAGTTCGTTCCATTCATTTTCCAGTGATTGAATGTTAGCTAGCAGAACGGAAAGCAAGGGCAGATTAGCCACTCGTCGCCTGATCCGCACCAGGCATCCTGATCCTGATCTGTGCCTGGTCGGGTGTCCGTAGTATATCCCTTGCGTCCGACTCATTGAATTGAATGAGGAGTTCTTCTTTGAGGTGAGTAATCCCAGTTCTGATGTCCAGAAGCTCTTTTCGGTCATAAGAGAAGGTAGCAGCAACATTTATGTACAAAACAACATTTTTTAAAAATAAAATAGCCTGGTTGGTTAAGAGCCGATAAGACGGCAGCCCTACCCTATGCGTTGGATTTGCTGAAAAAATATACAATGTAAGCCTACAAATACTGTCAGTATTTGTCATCATATTGAGAAAACGGATGGCACTGTGATATACTGCATCCAATTTTCTGAGTAGAGTGTTGGAGGATCGGAAGGATAGTCCGCTTTACGAGGGTATGTTTGGCAGCATGAGTGAAGGAGGTTTTGTTGCGAAATTTGAAGCCGATTCTAGATTTCATTTTGGATTGGAGATGCTTAATGTGAGTCAGGAAGGAGAGTTTACAGTCTAACCAGACACCTAGATATTTGTAGTTGTCCACATGTTCTAAGTCAGAACCGTCCAGAGTAGTGATGCTAGTCGGGCGGGCGGGTACGTGCAGTGCGGTTGAAGAGCATGCATTTAGTTTAACTTGCATTTAAGAGCAGTTGGAGGCCACGGAAGAAGTGTTGTATGGCATTGAAGCTTGTTTGGAGGTTTGTCAACTTCTTAGGGCTAGGGGACAGTATTTTGAAGTTCGGATGAAAAACGTGCCCAAAGTAAACTGCCTGTTACTCAGGCCCAGAACCTAGGATATGCATATAATTAGTAGCTTTGGATAGAAAACTGAAGTTTCTAAAACTGTTAAAATAATGTCTGTGAGTATAACAGAACTGATATGGCAGGCAAAAACCCGAGTAAAATCCATCCGGGATGTCTGAATCAGTCATGTCACACTGATTTCAATAGGCCAGCTATTCAAAGCCTCATAGTTTAACCCCCAGTAATAGGGGTTGCAACAATTGCGACAGATAATTTTAGAAAGAGAGGGTCCAAATTGTCTAGCCCAGCTGATTTGTAGGGGTCCAGATTTTGCAGCTCTTTCAGAACATCAGCAATCTGGATTTGGGTGAAGGAGAAGCATGGGGGCTTGGGCAAGTTGCTGTGGGGGGTGCAGAGCTGTTGGCCGGTGTAGGGGTAGTTAGATGGAAAGCATGGCCAGCCATAGAAAAATGCTTATTGAAATGGTCGATTTATCGTAGATTTATCGGTGGTGACCGTGTTTCCTAGCCTCAGTGCAGTGGGCAGATGTGCTCTTATTCTCCATGGACTTTAGTGTCCCAAAATCTTTTGGAATTAGTGCTACAGGATGCACATTTCTGTTTGAAAAAGCTAGCCTTTGCGTTCCTATCTGACTGTGCATATTGGTTCCTGACTTCCCTGAAAAGTTGCATATCGCGTGGGCTATTCGATGCTAATGCAGTACGCCACAGGATGTTGGTCAGGATATCTATGAGGGTGCCCGTGGTTATGTATTTAGGGTTGTACCTGGTAGGTTCCTTGATAATTTGTGTGAGATTGAGGGCATCTAGCTTTGATTGTAGGACGGCCGGGGTGTTAAGCATATCCCAGTTTAGGTCACCTAACAGTACGAACTGGATTCAGAATTTCTGTTGATTTCAAATATCCCTACCATCATATCTAAGCCATTATTTTGTATTTATTTAACCTTTATTTGACTAGGCAAGTCAGTTAAGCACAAATTCTTATTTACAATGAAGGGCTACACTATGACACCAATGTCGATTAAAACTTGCAAATCAACTTGATTGGAGATACACAACACACTCCCCACCGTAATGGCTGGACAGCTCATGATGAGAGGAGTACCAGAAAGCAGATTTCTAACAGGGTCCTTAGCAGTTGAGTTTTCAGAGTATTTTCTGTGCCTACCTAGCTCACATTCTAGACGTCAGATTAAAACGAGCATATGGCTGTTGCCCTCTAAGTTCATATAACTCAGCCATAGAAACTTAACAAAGAAATCCCCATGTACAATAGAGCCACATCTTTCTGGTGCCTTTTACATCTTGTTTCTAGCCTAAAGCATTGCAGAGTTATGCATCCTATACATTTATATAATCAGGGTTTGGGGGGCATTAGCCCCCTCCTCCTCCCCAAGCACCTTACCACTGGAATGAACGTGGATAAATATCCAACACATGGGCTAGTCCACCATCCTGATCAGAGCTGAAAATACAATCAAGCCAGTAAATTGACACAGTTGTTAGTTTGGCCACTGTTGATCTAAACAGATTTGGATTAAAATGTCAAGAAGACAGGAGAAGGAGCATACTGGAATTTATTCTGAATGTTTGAAACTGGTGAGTTTGTCCTGATACTAGCCAGCATGCATTTTCTCACTGTAGTGCACAACATGCTGTTTACATGTGTATTTGTTTTCTCAGCTACAGTTTGAGTTGTGTCCTGTCTGACAGTGAAATATGTCTATATTGTACTATAGAGCTAGCTAGTGTTGCAAAAGCCAACTGTATTGCAAGGTAGCAGCGTGGCATTTTGCCTTAAGTTTGATGACGGTTTTGAACTGATGTAGTTAGCTAGCTATGTTTTGTGGAAAAATGTAGGACTAAGCTACCTTCTTTGTTGAGGTCAGCTGTTGTTGTCTGGCTCTAGCTACGAAATGGCTTTGCTATTTGTGTAACAAACCTTCCATTAGCTACCTAGCTTCCAGCTGACTGGTGTTAGCTAGCTAGCTACAGAGGCTAGCCGCTGGATTTTGAACAAGAAAACTAACGTTAGGTAATAGCAGCTGTGTTGCTCTTCAACAGAGTTGCTGACCTGTTTTTATTGAACTCTGAGATCTGGCTGAAAAGATGTTAGCATTGTCAGAAATGCTAGAAAAAAAAATGTAGCTCGTCGTTGGTTCCTAATGGATAGATGTGATGAATTATAAAATCTGTTGCAGCAACAAAGTTAGTCAATCCAAATATTTTAAATCAAGTGGTCACTTTATTGTAGCTGGGTAATTCCAGAAATGGAGGACAATTTAGGCATCAACACTTTTTGAAAAATGAACCCTTTATGTTATAATTTTATGTTATGGTTTTAAGAAAAACAGGTAAAAAAAAACGTTAAATAATTAGATTCGTCCAGCTCAGGCCTCAAAGGTACACTTTTTTATGAGATGTTTTATTTGTTGTGTGCTATGCTTGGCGCAACCCTGTAACGAATACTCATGAACCTGAAAGAAGTGTATTTTAAAATGTTGTTTAATAAATCCTTTACCATTTAAGTAAAGAAAGTCACATTCACATTGAATACTCATTTAATTTCAGAAAATACTTGACTTATATTAATTTAAGCAACTTTTGAGATCTATCTTGCCCAACTTTTCAATAGTCACACGTTTTTTTAAACTAATTTCTGTAATTTCAAATATTTGCTAAATACGTTATGCATATAATCATTCAAACTATTAAAAGGACAATAAGTTAAACCCTCGTGAGCTGAGAGAATCATTTAAGATTATTTTAATAAAACTATGGTAACGGTTGGTATTAGAGAAACAGGGTTGAATGGATGACATTGCTTTTGATTGTAGATCATGACATAAATGTGACAAATAAATTCCCAGGACCACAGGAATGTTTAATGTTTTATATATATTTTCGAAGAAGGATCACCGGGATGAGTAGGAATGATTAAAAAAATATACATGTGAACAAGACCACGAACTGGATTTGATCAAATATTCAGTGGACAAACATAAAAAAGAGTCCTATTACAGTAGGCCGACAACCTGGCATTAAAATGAATGAGCATATCAAAAATACTCATGAACTGATCAATATTTTAGAAAGCTGATGTTATAATGTTCCGATTTTAATTTTAGTGGCTGGCCAGAGTATCCCATACCTCACTTGCAATGGCCGTGAGGTAACGTTCTCTGGGGGAGGAATGAGGGTCAGCACATCCTCAAAGGGATACCAAAGGAGATTGTCCCTCAACGGCCAGAAAAAGGATTTACCCCCACTCTATGCATACATTTCACCTGGCAGTGGGTCTTTTTCACCTCTTGGATGATCCCTGGGTAGATGGTGTGGTCGTACACCAGGGAACACCATTTCCCCACAACCTCTGTGCTGTGCCACTGCACTTCTTCTGGTGTGCTGTGTATGGGGTCTTATGTGTGTTCATCTGTGGGATTAAAGCTGGAACACTTTGTTTTTTTGGCAATCACACTCCAGATTCCCTGTTGCAGATGGGTGGAGCCGGTGGAGCCTCGTTGTGGACGGTACGGTTGGAGGTCAGCTGGCATTTCTTTCACTGCATCCTCCACAGTTTTTTCTCCTGAATGTAAAACAATTTCACCTTTGATTGTCCCTCACTCAGAGCTTGGTACAGGGACAATGCCGTGGGGATATCAACTCTTTGGCTGACAAGCCTGTCGGCCCTACTCTTCAATGTGCCACCCACACCATCTGGGGCACCTTTGCCATGACTGGCTTCGAAGTAGTTTCAGGTTTCCTTTTGTAAACCCCTTCTTGAAAATGTCAGTACAAAAGAGGTAAAAATTACCACACTTCTTGTACTGTGTGTAGGGATCGTCGTTAAAAAAATGAATGTTTGTCACATCCGGGCATCATTCTCGGATTTCCCTCAGGATGGGCTCCAGATGTTTCTATATGGCAGGTGGTCACTTCAGTCTGGATGCCGATGGAGGTTGGTACGCTCATCCAGGAACTTCAAATGGAGGTTCTTATTGAATCCACCAGTAATCTTTTCTGCATTTTCTTTTGTTTTGTCACCGTTTTCTTTTTTCCACTTGTGATCCTGCTGACACCGTCACGCAAAAATAATAATCTCACCGTTGATCTCTGGTACCTGGTAGACATTTTAAATTGCCAGTTTTGTCCACCTTGAAAATCCCAAAACCTCCTCTTCCTATCTCTGCAACCTGTACTTCTTCAGGATTTTGCTGGTGACTATTCCTGCAATGACTTGTCTGTCACTCTCTCTCTTTGAATGTGTGTACTTGTTACGTACTTCCTCAGCTACTGCTGTATGAAACAACAGGCTTGCCTGAGATTTGCCCAACCAACTTGTTGACTTTGGATCTTGGAGATGGGTGGTCCTTTTTCGATCGTTGGAGCCACTTTCTGTATTTTTCTGCTCGCTGTTAGACTTTCCTCAACTGATCTTGTAGTTTCTGCAAGCTCCCTGTTTAATTTCGCTTTGGCAGCCCTCCTTTTTCTTCTCCCAAGATCATGTTGCCTAAAAGAAACATAAATATATTGTCACTTAACCATTTCACCTGCAGCAAAATAGACATCGCCAGCCATTAACTGTAACCATATAGATACTTTCATTATTGATTTCACAGTAGCAACTTATTTGAGGGTAGTTACCCAGTAATTAATAGATATAAATTACTTACTAATGATTGCTATTATAAAGTGTTACTCTTAATTATTACATATTATACCTATCAAGTAAAAGTGATGCCTATTTCACTGTTCATTATACAGATACAGTTCCTTTACCTTTCTTAAGCATATATGAGGACCTGTTTCTCTGTTAACCGCTCAACACAGAATAGCCGCAGGTGCGCACTCCTTCAAATTGCTTGAAGAAAATATCCTTTCTATTTTTTACAGCTATGTTCAATTGTTTTCTTCATACTATAAAATAATGTCATGGAATTCTAAGCAAATCTTGTCCGCTAAATTAACTAGTGTAGCCAACAGCCATATGGCATAGCAATATCAGGGCCTAACATAAGTATTGTCATGACTGGCCTGTTCAGGTCAGGTTACTGTGGACCACACTCCTACAGAGACATCTCTCTCACCCACCAAAGGGGGAGAGATCGAGAGGTATGGAGGTGTGGGATTTTATGACACCTCACGCCCATTGTTAATCTTAAATATATCCTTATGGTCTGTGCTTACACTAACTTGCATTCCTCAATAACCTTAACTTTTGTTCTGACCTTGAAGTCCCAGGTTGAGAGCTGACTGGAGGATCAGGGCTGACTGGAGGGGTGTTTAATACTTCAAGTACCTTTTTCCTGGCATTACTCCTCATATGAGCCTCCACTGTTTTCGCTGGGCACGCTGCTCTCTAACACTGTGGTCTTTTTGTATTTTCTTCTTCCCTGTTTCTACGTCTTCCCCACACTTCTTTCTATTTTTCGAAGTACTACTGTCTCCTCTGTTAATCAGCATCACGTCTGGCACGGTAGCGCCTCTGCTTTTCAGCAGCGCTCAATGGTGTGCCAGAACTCTGTTGAATGATGTGGCAAATCGCGGTTCTAGTGTTGATTTTACTATAGGTAATAGATTGTCCCTTCTGAGTGAACTGAAGGAGATTACAACCCTGTTACTGTAGTGCAACACTGTTACTTGAATTATAGTAACAGGGTTGCTAATGCTAATGTTAGCTTTTTCTCAGTAATAGATGCTAGCTGTGGAAAGTAGCGTTACTGTCAAGGTCGAGGACAAACTTAGAAATAAAAACGTTTAAATTAATTTGTCTTATCTGATAATGAGTAACAGGGTTGTGTTGGTTAGAGTGACACACTTAATCAAGGCTGAAAATATTGGAAAAATAGAAGAGAGGACTTACCTTTGGTCTAACCATGGTGTTAGCAAATGGCTTGCTGATGTCATTTCCTTTGTCATGTGACTCACTGTTTTTTCTCTTCCTCTGCCAGGCTAAATAGGTTTCGGTAACAGGGCTGCATGCATGTTGTGGGACACAACTTCAGTGCATAATTGATATCATTTTAAAATATGTTGATGATTAAACAAATTGTTTTAACAATTACAAGAGACATATATCAACAATCATACCAAAAAAAGTAGATTTAAAACTTATTTTAACAGTTATATTTGATGGCTCAAGGGAGTCAGATGACTGCCGCACGTTGTCCATCTTTCTCCTCCAAAGCACATTTTGTTTCTTACTTGTTTCTCTGACTGAAAAGTTGTTACCAAAATTCCTCATAAGTTCAGTAAAAACATTCCCTTAGCCGCAACGCTCGCTCTCTTTACGTGGAAACAGGTATGCATCGCATGCACGTGACCAGTATGGTCTGACCTATAGCCTATCACATCAATAAATTGGTTATAAAACACTGTAACACAAAATGGAGCTGGAAGATATGAGAAACTGATAACGGTGAAATGTTTACTGGTTGCTCAGAAGGGAAAGGGAAAGTCAGATGTGTGGAAAACATTTGACTTAGTTGTGGGAACTACTGCAGACCACAAAAGGACAGGAGCCAAACAGGTGCTGTTAGAATATAATTTTTTACGACCATTGGAGCTGTGTAAACAACAGTAAATATATTATAAGTGTACCAAAGTCTATTCTAAAGAAAAATATCTATATAGCCTTTATTACAGCAAAGACTCAGAACAGTTAGTGAATTGCACTTTATTAATTTTTTTGGCTAATTATTCAAAGCTCCTTTTGTTACTTTGTTTTAAAACTGAAATGCTTGATTGCATTTCAAAGCAGGAATTACTTGTCTGTGTGACGAAATTCACGAATGATTGACTGATTGTGTGCATATTATGTGTGACAAACAGATTTTTGTTATTTTACTTTCAGTTTTGTACACCACCTTCAAGAGGCTGAATACAATAGTTTGAGTTATGGAAAAGATAATTGACAGTGGTTTAGATGCTACAATGATTCTCTACACTATACTTGCTTGTTTTGTCACATAAACTGACATTAGGCGAACTATAAAAAAAACTATAATCAGTCGCACCCTTGGCCCTCACGCTTGCTCTACTTCTGCCTAGATAATATGTTAAGGAATCCCTAATTGTCTTTCCGTCCTCCCAAAGTGTGCACTTGTTCACTTCTCTTCACTGATTTGAAGGGAAATTACTGGTATAAAACATATGGTGAATACTCCCACTAGCCCATGACTCCACCGATCCAATGAAGTTATTTTTCTCTCTTTGGTGCAATTTTCACAAGGATGTGGTACATTTTCACAACTCTAAGCACAAAAATCTGTTTAAAAATTCTTAGGCCATTTTCAATAAATTACTTTTGAAAATATTTTCCTGTCATTTGTATACTATACATTTATCTATAATTTAATTAAACTGCTAAAAACTGAACCACGAAACCAAAGTTGTAGTGTCTAGTTTACATACAGTTTGAAAACAACTGTATAAATTGACATTCATTTAATTTAGGTTTGAAGGTAAAACCAAATAATTTATGGAATTGGCTGTAAATACTACATCATCCTTCTTCAGCCAGTGTACTTCTATACAATAGGGCAAAGTGGGTCACTGTGCTACCATTTGAAATGGTAGTGGAGTGTACAATGTACTGCTGAAATACTTGGGTGGTAAATTAGTTTATTCCACTCATTATCTGAATGTTGTTGATACACTGTAAGCTGCTGATTTTAGATGAGGATGCTGTTACAGTAACAAGTCACATAGACAAGTGGATCTTGAACAATGTTGCATGGGGAAGAAATTGCACCAGGCTACACCAATACCTTTTTACTGTAGGCTTCTGCTACATGCCACAATACCCCTATATCTGAGGGTTTCTTCTATTTATGTACTGTGTATGGATACTGAAACATTTTTCTCAACATGCTCCAAAAGTGGTATAACGAGCAGCAGTAGTTCTGGTGTGTTAGGTTTTTCGTCACTGGTTATTTGAACAAATCATGATTTAGCAGGTGTTACAATCTTTCATATTTCGGAAGGGGAGGGGACATTCGGCCCTTATCGAGAGGAGCTCCTCATTCTGGTTCTGCTCCTCATTCTAGCATCTCCTAATCTCTTAACTCAGGGGTGAAAGATGTGTTCAACTCCAAATGAATGCTCAATCAAGGTTCTGAACATAAAATGGGGGCATTACAAGTGTTATCAGTTTTGGCATTTGTACTAAGAGTAAAAAAATATATAAACCACTTCCATTTGAAAAATGTGCCAAAGTTATTTGAAGTTATGTACGTTTGTGGAAAGTAGTGAACAATTACACACTTCAGGAGAAAGGAGGTATTATAAAGATGCACCCAATCAATCAGAGATTTAGACTAAAGTAATCAAATGTTTGGTCTAATGATATTCTATGTACAATACTTCCTGTGGTCACCAGGACAGAGCTAGCCCGTCCCCCTCCACCCTGCCGGAGTCCCCTGGCTACAACTCTCCGGGTAGCACCTTACTGCTGGGTCTGAAGAGGGTGTCTGTGCGGTTGGTCGACTGCAGGAAAACAGCAGGGCAGAGTGGAACTGTGAGAGAAGGACACGAGGAGGAGGGAGATTTGATTTCATCAAGTAAGAACAGCGGGGTGTGTGGATTAGACTACAATCTGATTCTGAAACTTCTGTTAATTGATTGATAAACAATATATACTCAGTTTATTTGGTACACCCATCTAGTACCGGAACAGCCTGAATTCTCCGGAGTGTGGATTCTACAAGATGTCGGAAACGTACCACAGGGATGTTGGTTCATGCTGACGCAATGGCAACACGCAGTTGCTGCAGTTTGGACGGCTGCACATTCATGCTGCCAACAGCCCATTCCATTTCATCCCAAAGATACTCTTGGGTTTGGTCAGCAACAATGTTCAGATACACCGTGGCGTTATTTGTCTGTTTGTGGCCCGCCTGTTAGCTTGCACGATTCTTGCCATCCTCTCGTCAATGAGCTGTTTTCACCCACAGGACTGCCGCTGACTGGATGTTTGTTTTTTGTTGCACCATTCTTGGTAAACCCTAGACACGGTCATGCGTGAGAAGTCCAGGAGGTTGGCCATTTCTGAGATACTGGATACGGCGCGCCTGGCACCGACGATCATACCCTGCTCAGTCACTTAGGTCACTTGTTTTGCCCATTCTAATGTTCAATCGAACAGTAACTGAATGCCTCTACCTGTCTGCTTTATATAGCAAGCCACACCCACGTGACTCACTGTCTGTAGGAGTGATCTATTTTCATGAACTGGGTGGTGTACCTAATAAACTGTCCACGGAGTGTTTAATTATATATTGTTATTTGTTTATGGACCCGTATTTCCAAAACCTAGTTATTCAGTGTCTTTGTTTCACAGGGAACACTCCTAACTGTCGCTCTCTCAGTGGGAGGGGCTTATCGTCTGGGGACCCTGAACAACATCATGTTGCTGACGAGGCAGAGAAGAGGCTCTCCCGATCAGAACACCTCAAACACCAGCACAGACGGACAGGGAAGAAATCTTACCGCTGCTCTGACAGTGGGAAGAGTTTCACTACACGGAGGTCCTTCATAATTCACCAGCGTATTCACACCGGAGAGAAGCCTTAGAGCAAAGCTCTTCCCACACTGATCACAGCTATATCAGGACACCTGAATAGACACCAGCTGACACACACTGGAGTGAAGCCTTATAGCTGTGGTCAGTGTGGAAAGAGCTTCAATCAGTCAGGCAACCTGACAGCTTCACTCCAGTGTGGGAAGAGCTTTGCTCGATCTGGAGAGCTAACTACACACCAGGTAACACACACTGGGGAGAAGCCTTATAGCTGTGATCAGTGTGGAAAGAGCTTTGCTCAAGCTTCCAACCTAACTAGACACCAGGTAACACACACAGGAGAAAAGCCTTACAGCTGTGATCAGTGTGGAAAGAGCTTTGCTGTAGTTTCCACCTTGAATAAACACCAGCGCATACACACTGGCGAGAGAACTTATGTCTGTCTATGTGGAAAGAACTTTGCTCTAGCTTCCACCCTGACTACACGAGCGAACACACACTGGAGAGAAGCCTTATAGCTGTGATCAGTGTGGGAGGAGCTTTGCTGAGTCAGGGACCCTGAATTCACACCAGCGAACACACTCTAGAGAGAAACCCTATGTCTGTGTAAATGGAAAGAGCTTTACTAATTTACGGCAAATTAAAAAACACCAGAAAGAAAAAATGTGCCTTATTTCATCTCCCTTCTATCTGACACCATTTCAAGATTCCTAAATTAAGGATCAATAGAAAACATCTAGTGAACAGTCATATCCATCTCCCATTCTTAAATAGTTGCTTTAGTCTGATCACCATGGTAACCTCTGTGGTACATAATATGCAGCTCTGATTTAGGATCAGGTCTCCCCTGTGTCTGTAATATCACACATTGTGATCTAAATGGATAAATGTTATCATAGAAAATGTCATAGTGAACCTGTGTGGGGGGGGGGGGGGGGNTTGATATGTCTTTTCATATACTCATGATATTATTATTAAATGTCATTATGTAGAATAATGTTTCAACAATAGGTGTATATTCATGTATTCAATTGATCAATAAATTCAATCCATTATCTTCTAAACAAGATATCACTTTAATGTTATAGTTTTCTTGTGTGAGCAAGATGGCGCCGACAGAAAGGGTCTCCTCACTTCTAGTCCAGCCGTTGAAGAACTATTGGATATCAGAGTGACGTCAACTTACCAACATTACGACCAGGAATATGACTTTCCCGATGCGGATCCTTTGTTCGCATCACCACTCAGGGCATTCAAACTGATTCCAGAGGCCGACCCAAAACAACGTCACTGCTGAAGAGGTAGAAGGAGCTTCCTTCTGGTCATTTTGCTCCTGCCTTCCTATAGGCAGAAACTCAAACAGGATGTACCCCTTGACAAGGACTTTTCAATGCTGGTCTGACCAATCGCAATCCACGCTTCAAGATCGTTTTGATCACGTGGACTGGGACATGTTCCAGGTAGCCTCAGAGAATAATATCATTTTATACGCTGATTCGGTGAGTGAGTTTATAAGGAAGTGCATTGGAGATCTTGTACCCACTGTGACTATTAAAACCTACCCCAACCAGAAACCGTGGATAGATGGCGGCAGGGTCTGAAATTAACACCCGCCAAGCGCCAAATGCGGGTAGGTTTTCCATTTGGAGAGTAAATCTCAGAAGGCTATCCGCCACACTGGCGGGTAAATGTTTGTACCAAAATAGTAATGTAATAAAATCTGGCATGATGGCTCGAGGAAATTACTCATGTTTGCCAGCCTACCACAGACCGTCTCTAGTGCTCCTAGTTTCGCGACACTGTTTACCGCATGGGACATCAGCTACTCGACATCGCTCACTTGCCACGGGTCTGCTGCTAGCTACCGTTCAATAAATAGCTGTTATGTGGCGACATTTACCTGGAGTGAGCCAACCTTTTGAAACGAAAACCCACTGACGAAAAGGAGGACGAATCGCATAGAAAGTTTTGTGAGAAATGGTGCTGTTTACATTTTGAAGCATTGTGACAATTTATTTCACCTGTTGATCAAAGGGTAGAAGGCTAATTTAGCAAAATCAACTGCCAGCTATATTCGATAACATGATTGTATATTTAATTATTATTTAATTAATTTGATGTTTTTTATTTTTGCGGTTTGGATGAAAAAAAAGGAATCGCTGTGGGCTCAACAAGAAAAATGAGAAGCAGGCCAAAGAGTTTATGCACCGTATTGCAGAGGTCAGAGAGACTCTGAAAAATACAATTTCTCTCCATGTCAGATGGCTCCACAGACGGTTCTGTGAAAGAGGAGTTAGTTTATGTCAGATTCTGTCACAAGGGCAAGATCGAGTCGAAGTCTGCCATCAAGTCAGTGGAGAAGGTAGACGCGGCACACATAAGCAACGCCATCATTGAGGGAGTTGGTGATGAGTGGGGGGAGCAAGTTGGTCGCTCTGGGAACAGATGGAGCTGCTGTGATGACCGGAGCCAAGAATGGTGTGGTCAGCCGGCTGAAGGGGGACAGGGCCTACATTATCGGCATCTTCTGTATGGCACACCGCCTTGAACTGACCTTTTCTGATGCCATCCTGTCCAACGTGATGTTTTAGAAAGTAGAAGAAGCAATGGGCTCTACACCTTCTACCACACCAGTCCACTGAACAGGGCAAACCTGGTAAACAGCTTCCAGGCTCTTGGGCACACACCACTGCTGCCCACCAGAATTGGTGGGACCCGATGGATAGGACACCTATTGTGTGCACTGGACCATTTCCTGCGAGGTAGTGGGCACTGGACCACTTCCTGCGAACAGGTAGTGGCTCTAGATTGCTATGCTAAGTACTCCATAAGTCATCATCAATAGGCAATGTCCAGTATATAACAACAAACACGGTTACAGTTGGTAACATGTTTCAATGCTTTATGCACTGATAAAATGTCATATCTACAGTGAGGGAAAAAAGTATTTGATCCCCTGCTGATTTTGTACGTTTGCCCACTGACAAAGAAATGATAAGTCTCTAATTTTAATGGTAGGTTTATTTGAACAGTGAGAGACAGAATAACAACAAAAAAATCCAGAAAAACGCATGTGAAAAATGTTATAAATGGAATTGCATTTTAATGAGGGAAATAAGTATTTGACCCCTCTGCAAAACATGACTTAGTACTTGGTGGCAAAACCCTTGTTGGCAATCACAGAGGTCAGACGTTTCTTGTAGTTGGCCACCAGGTTGGCACACATCTCAGGAGGGATTTTGTCCCACTCCTCTTTGCAGATCTTCTCCAAGTCATTAAGGTTTCGAGGCTGACGTTTGGCAACTCGAACCTTCAGCTCCCTCCACAGATTTTCTATGGGATTAAGGTCTGGAGACTGGCTAGGCCACTCCAGGACCTTAATGTGCTTCTTCTTGAGCCACTCCTTTGTTGCCTTGGCCGTGTGTTTTGGGTCATTGTCATGCTTGAATACCCATCCACGACCAATTTTCAATGCCCTGGCTGAGGGAAGGAGGTTCTCACCCAAGATTTGACGGTACATGGCCCCATCCTTCGTCCCTTTGATGTGGTGAAGTTGTCCTGTCCCCTTAGCAGAAAAACACCCCCAAAGCATAATGTTTCTACCTCCATGTTTGACGGTGGGGATGATGTTCTTGGGGTCATAGGCAGCATTCCTCCTCCTCCAAACACGG
>QNTS01002720.1:6940-83349 GCA_003317085.1 Hucho hucho | reverse complement strand
AACAAAGTCAAGGTATTGGATAGGCAATCACAAAGCCCTGACATCAATCCTATAGAAAATGTGGGCAGAACTGAAAAACTGTGTGCGAGCAAGGAGGCAAAAAACCTGACTCAGTTACACCAGCTCTGTCAGGAGGAATGGGCCAAAATTCACACAACTTATTGTCGGAGCTTGTGGAAGGCTACCTGAAACATTTGACCCAAGTTAAACAATTTAAAGGCATACCACCCTCCACCAATTGCAAACCGACACACACAAACCTATGCACCTGTACTCACACACAAACACACACTCTAATCATCAAATTTTAAATGTTTGTGTTCCTAGCTCCAACAGTGCAGTAATATCTAACAATACACCCATCTAAAAGTAAAATAATGGAATTCTTGAAATGTACACACCTGTACAATCACTCACACAGACACACACACATTTATAAAAATGTTTACTGAATTTATCTGTTGACCTTGTAGTCAATGAGCCAGGGGGCTTGGTCAGGCTCACTTGGGGTGACAATGTATATGTCCCTGTATATGACAATGTAGTGTAACGTGTTATATCATTGCTGCAATGGCAGCTTTCTGTGTGTTGTCACTCTTTCTATCCATCCCTCCATCCAATTCAGTTTTCCCATAGGGGTTTTACCTTATGACAATGTCAGCATACAGAACATCAGGTTATTACTCATGTATACCCTTTAATCATATATCATTGGAAATATTAGATTCATAGCTGTCCAGCACACATTTTCAGAATGTTCAGAATAAACAGAACTTTGATCTTTGACCTCTAGGAAACATATCTGAAGTTCCTGTCATTGCTTTAAAAATAAAATTATACATCTTTAACTTTTTTTGACACGTGGTTCTGAAACGTCGTAAAAACGATGCCATACCTTGGGCGGGGAGAACCCTCGACCGGACCCCCACCCCATCATGGGCTACCACCTCCACCCCGACCACCACTCCTCAGAGAGGTCACTACATGCTTCAGAGGACTCTGATGTCAACGTCAGAAGACGGTAAGAGTGAAAAATATTTTCCGATAGAAACATAAAATAGACAAACATACTTTGATAATGTAATGTGTTGTCAGTTGGACGAAACTAGACCAAAATACACATTAGGAAAAGGTGAAGATCATTGCCTTGCATCAGCATTTGCAAAATTTGAGAGTAAATATAGCTGACTATACTGATCAAGTCACCTTGTCCGAGAGAGAGTTACACGGTTATCAAAATGTCTCGCCAGGGTAAGCCTATGGGAAATCCCCTATGGGAAAAATGGATGGTGGAAAACAATTGGAACCATTTCCTAGTTTGACCATTAGGTTTTATGGGTATTATGACTCGTCCACTGTGGGGCTCTATAAAGAGAAATAGTAATGGCATCTATTTATAGGCACTAATTTTGCCATGGTTCATTGGACAAAGCCTATGGAGAAAATTAATGGTGTTTTTGTAGGGTGTTTGGATAAATGCCGAAAATAAGGTCTGTTGTAAACACAGGTTTAAATGTTATATGTTTTGTTCTACAATTTTTATCAGCCAACATCACTTGTGAATTTTGAAGAATTTGTAAACAAAACAGCACAGAAAGGCTTCATAAAATAGAATGTTTATATTAACTGACTGCTATTATCTCATAGAACAAAACGTATAAGATCTCCTTAGCCTGTGCTGACCTTATTTTCAGTGTTTATTCCAAAACCAACATTTTTCCTATTCATTTTTGCTATTGGGATGGCTGAACGAGACAAACGTATCTAATTTCCGAGTTTCAAGACCACAAGCTGACGAGCTCGTATAGCTGGACATTGAAATGATTGGTTGACGGTAAGTGGGGGCGGTACTTCCTGTATAAACCCAAACTCCCTTCCTAGATTACTTCCTTCCAGCAGTGTGTAGCAGGGAGATTCCTAGATGTGAGAGGTGTGCAGGAGGACCTGAGAGAAAGGAATGTGTAGTATTGATGGAAACTATAGGGGTACCCATGGTGCTGGAGATCAGACGTGTCCGGTGAGAGAAAGACAGGTTGAGGTTACCAGGATCACAGTAGTGAAGAAGGTGTTGTATGTTGAGGCAGTGAAGAGAGTAGTAGAGGAAGATGGGTCCAGGGTGAGGAATCCTGAGAAGATACCTGTGATTAGGCTGAGGTTAATAGAGAGTGATAGGAATAACATGAATCAGTAGGTTTTTTTTTTGCGTTCATGGCCATGGTTGTCAACTGTACCGCAGGAATAGAAAGTAAAACACAGTGGATAGATTTTGTGGTGGCAGCTGCAGAGAAGTACTTGGGTGTACAATATTTTACTGCAGAGTTACAAGGTGTCCTCCCAGGCTGCTGGCCTTGTGTAGAATCAGAGGGCCAAAGTAGTGGAATAATGGTGAGGTTTTAATGGGTGTAGGGGTTAGTTGGTTTTTTACAATGTGTAATGAATTAATACTGCAGAATAGTAGGCTGATACACAGCCAATGCACTAGGTGGGGGCATGCACCTATAATAATTGTTTGCGGACCACCATAATACCGAAGAAGAAGACCACTTCCTTCACAACGGCTCTGGATCTGGTCTGTGAAGCGGAAGAATTATAAATCAAATAACATTCTATTGGTCACGTACTTGTGTTTAGCAGATGTTATTGCGGGTGTAGCGAAAAAAAGACTTCGGATTGAACATACATCAGGTTTTACTGGTTTTCTGCACGGATAGTGCTGCTGTAATCAGTCTGGTATTTTATAGGCTTCCCTTACTGGGCCTCAGACAATTAAAACAATCTGGACTCTCGAACAGGACGTTGTTTCAAGTGGATCTCGGGTAGAGGTAGACGACAACAGACAACAGTATTCTTGGTGAATAGGGTGTTGAACATTTAATTGACTTTAAGAGATTACAGTCTTATCCATGATCTTTCTGAAGTAAGATTAGCCTACATCAGACATTTATTTGTCACAATTTAAGTCGAGTGTTGATATTTAAATTGACGTTTGCTCTGGTCTAGCTGTTTATCAGCTCTGTGACAAGGAAGTAACTGTAGTGTAGGCTAGCTACAGATTTACTGTCACGTTTTTTTATTTGAAGAAATGCTGAAGAAATAATAGCTTCTATGAAGGATCGGGTAAGTTTGGTTTACTTTTATTGACAGTATGCCTACTGTGGTGTATAACATGTCTAGGCCTAGTTATAATCTTTGATCTTCCATATCACTTCGCTCCATTTGAACAGCTGGACAAAATAGACAATGGTGGTAATAAACACGGGATATTTTGTCCTTCAGCAAAGTAGCCTACTAGCCTAAAGCACTCAGCTTGATACAAGGCAATGCGCAACAAGCAGCTAAAGTCAGAACCATAGAGAAATAATGAGGCAGAGCCTACTCCTTGCAGAAGCGGTGCGTGGGAAAATCACCAGGGAATCCAAGCCAGAAAAATAGCCATATTACATGTTGTGGTAATTGCGTTGTTTGCTCTATAACCTGTTAGTTCATATGCCTTGACACAGCCGAGACAAGAAGACTGTGGCAGAATAAATTCAACCACACCTTTGTTACATCATAAAACTAGAGAGCAACATCTGTTCTGTTAAATTCACATTTTTTGCATGTAACAGTTACATGACCTGAAGAATGGTCAAGCAAGTGAATGTTTTCGGAATACTAAACAACTATTGATTTAGAGTTACCGCAAGTCGAAAAGAAAACGGGCTGCCTCCGCTATTCAAGCACCATTTCAACTTCAACATCATCTAATCACCTATGCTTAGTCTACTACAGTGACAACTAAAAGATACCAAAAACCAGGGGTGCAACGTTCACTGGGGATGGAGTGAACATGTCCCCCCCACATTCTGAAATTGCATTTTTGTCCCCCCTATGTTTATCATTGGAATGTGATACTAAATGAGGCAACGGTGTGCTTGAGGATCATGCAGATGCCTCCAAGAGGTTGAGTAGGCTGTTTGTGGTGTGTATCTGACTGGATAACATTTTTAAATCGTTATGAACCCCCCTTAGCCTAAGCTAAATATGATGTGTCTATCCATGGTACTCATGTCTGTGTGTGCGTGCAAGTAGAAGAAAAAAACATGTTGTGTGTCCCAACTTGTAGAGAAATGCCAATTGCCATCTTCCTCTTTTATGTTCCCTGAACGGTCTAGGACTCTGTCATACAGTACACGCTTTTATTTTATTTTTGTCCAAGGCTACCTGGCTTAGATGCTTGCTCGTGTTAGAAGATCACCTAGAGGTCATGATAAGGCTGTACTAAATGTTTGATGTATTATAATAATTGATTATGCTTATGTTATATTAATAGAAGGGGAGGGTTATAAGACCCCTCCCTCCTTACATTTATAGGGTCCTAGACTACAGATTAACAATATATATTCATTGTAGAGGTTTTAGTATTGTTCCACAATTGTTTGTTCTCTCTCTCTCTGCTTCTTATAAAGAGGCCCTCTGAGAAATGTGTGAATTATTGCATGAGGTCTGTGAGCGAAGATAAACATAGAGCCCGGGAGTGGAAGAGAAGAGATAAGAAACTAGTCAGACATTCCACAATAAATCAACTTTGGGGAGTGAACATTTAGTGCCTAGCTTTTAGATAAACACTGGAACTCTATGTTAGTGTAGTGGAGGCTTGGTCTGATAAGTAGATAATAATATGAATGCAGTGACATCACAGGGGGTTGGCTACAAGCATGATAAAAGCAACTTAGACTTTCCCAATAGTGCAGAACTTACTCAGAAACATGCGTGCTATGTTCCTGATTGTCAACTTCTGTCTGCAATTGCATTTATAAATGAATGAATGATTTAAAGATATTGTCATAATGCTAATTTCACCAATGAGCCAATGATTGACAAGGAAAGAAGGAACAAACCCCAACACTCGCTAGCCTAGTAACTTCCATTCATGGGCAACGATGTGCCAGGCCAGCTAGTTAATACCCCTTTTTCAAATTATTACTATTTTTGAAGTAATTGTGAGATGCTCATCTCACTACACACTGCTGAAAAATATATATATATATTTGGACAATTTTTTCTATATTGTTTTAGTTTCCATTATTTTGTAGTCGTGAGTGTTCAGTATTTTCTGTGCCTACTTCGCTAAAATTCTTGCGTCGGATTAAAATGGCACTATAGCTTCCATAAAGTGACGATTGGAATAAAAAGTTTGATTAACTTTAAGGGGAACAGATTTTATTACATTTGATCATTTATCACTCTCACGTGCACTTTTCTGTCCATTAAGAACTGTTAGGGTTGCGAAAATCAAATCTGGTATCAGGACAAAAGGTGACACAGAGTCACCAAGAATCTTCTATGTTTTTTATTATTAGTCAAGCAATAAATGGTAAATGCAATCTTCGTATATACGGGTTCAATGTAGTACCACGCAGGGTTAACAGAGAACTGCCCTTTCTGCTAAATGCATTGGTTTAAGTATGTTCTGACAGAGGTAGTTCCCACCTCGGGATGGGCCTATCAGAACAGTGGCTGGGCGTGGTTTAGACTTGCCTAGCCAATAGTAGGCGCACAGGCTGGTCCCAGCCTCTTGGCGCTTGTTGTCCGGGGTTACTGAGGCCACAGGCTCAGTCCTGTTTGTGTCTCAACATCTTTCTATTCATGTGTTCCTAGCTCAACATACTGTTATCTCCCAAGGTTATACTGCCCCTTAGCCAGACACCAGGTGTTTGCACAATTCACTGTATTGTTCCACAATTTATCAGCCTTAGCTCAAACATATTCCTGTGTAGCAAAGAAACATATTCTCAAACCTAACAATTAGCAAAGAAACATATTCTCAAACCCAACAGAACAAACAATGTGCTACCTTTTTTGTAGCATTTCTGACAATGCTAACATCTTTTCAGCCAAATCTATCTAACCTGGTCAGCAACTTGGATGCTTGGCAACAATACAGCAGCTTTTAGCTAACATTAGCTTGCTTGTCCAATGTACAGCTAGCCTCTGTAGCTAGCTAACACCAGTCAGCTGAGAGCTGCTAGCTAGCTAACCTACAGGCAAAGAAAGGTAGATAGCTGTAATTGTTTAATGAAGATTTGTTACACAAATAACTTCAGCCGTTAGCTTGCAAGTTAGAAACAGACAACAATAGCTGACATCGACACAGAAGCTGGCTAACGATAGCTAGTTCACGTCCAAATTCCAGTCCCACATTTTTGAACAAAACATAGCTACATCGGTTCAAAACCAAATTGACACGCTGCTACCTTACAGTGCATGCAATGCAATTGATTTTGCAGCAAGTTAGCTGCTCCATAAACCAAGCTATGTTAAGAGCTAGCTATAATCACTGTCAGACAGAACACCACTCAAACTAGTGGAGAAAACAAATACACATGTAAACAACACATTGTGCACTGCAGTGAGCAAATGCATGCTGGCTAGTATCAGGACAAACTCCGTTTCAAACATCCAGAATAAATTAAAGTATGCTCCTTCTCCTGTCTTCTTTACATTTTTAATCCACATCTGTTTAGATCAACAGTGCCAAACGAACAACTCTGCCAATTGACCGGCTTGATTGTTTTTACAGCTCCGATCTGGATGCTGGACTAGCCCATGTGTTGGATATTTGTCAACAACTCTGCCATGCACGGCCATTCCAGTGGTGCGGCGCTAGGTGTGGGGGCTGATGGGGGCAAGAAAATATGTTCTGATTATTTTTCTTCTTCTCAGTAGCATGTGTTGCTAAAACAAAGGTTGTAAGGAAATACAGCAGGGACGACATTACTGCAAGACAAAATCATTCGGTCAATTAATCACGATGGTCTTGTAAGTATTAAAGCAAAGCTTACTATCATGTACACTCAACAAAAAATATAAACGTAACATGTAAAGTGTTGGTCCCATGTTTCATGAGCTGAAATAAAAGATCCCAGTAATGTTCCATATGCTCAAAAAGCTTATTTCTATAAAATGTGTTGTACAAATGTTAAACAATGTGTTAACATCCCCGTTAGTGAGCATTTCTCCGTTGCAAGACAATCTATCCACCTGACAGGTGTGGCACATCAAGAAGCTGATTTAACAACATGATCATTACACAGGTGCACCTTGTGCTGGGTACAATAAAAGGCCACTCTAAAATGTGCAGTTTTGTCTCACAACACAGTGCCACAGATATCTCCAAGTTTTGAGGGAGCGTTAAATTGGCATGCTGACTGCAGGAATGTCCACCAGAGCTGTTGGCAGAAAATTGACTGTTCATTTCTACCTCTTTGGTGCAATTTTCATAAGTATGTTGTAGATTTTCCTAACTGTAAGTACAACGATGTTCCTGTCATTTGTTAACAATACATTTAACTATCATTTAATCAAACTGCTAAAAACTGAATTACGAAAGCAAAATTATAAAGTGTCAAGTTTACATACATTATTAAAAAAAATATGAAATTTGAAATGATGGTGTAGTGTACAATGTACTGCTGAAATACTTGGGTGGTAAATTAGTTTATTCCACTCATTATTTGAATGTTGTTGATACACTGTAAGCTGCTGATTTTAGATGAGGATGCTGTTAGAGTAACAAGTCACATAGACAAGTGGATCTTGAACAATGTTGCATGGGGCAGAAATTGCACCAGGCTACACCAATACCTTTTACCTGTAGGCTTCTGCTACATGTCACAATACCACTATATTTGATGGTTTCAGTATCCTCCTGCGTAGAAGAAACCATCAGACTGACATTTTTCTCAACATGCTGCAAACGTGGGATAACGAGCAGCAATAGTTCTGGTGTTTGGGTATTTCATCACTGGTTATTTGAACAAACAATGATTTAGCAGGTGTTACAATCTTTCATACGTTGGAAGGGGAGGCGACATTCGGCCCGTATCTTGAAAGAGGAGGTGGAGCTTTTCGTTTCGGTTCTGCTCTTTGTTCTACCATCTAGTTTTATACGTTTTTACATTTTTGTAAAAAATATTCCAATTCCGTTTTGAAAAATTTCCCAAAGTGAAATATACAAGACATTTGTGGAAAGTAGTGAACGATTACTCACTTCAGGAGAAAGGAGGTATTATAAGGATGCACCAATCAATCAGAGATTTAGACTCAAATGTTTGGTCTAATGATATTCTATGTGCAATACTTACTGTGGTCACCAGGACAGAGCTAGCCCGTCCTCCACTCTGCCGGAGTCCCCTGGTCACAACTCTCCTGGTAGCACCTTACTGCTGGGTCTGAAGAGGGTGTCTGTGCTGCTGGTCGATTGCAGGAAAACAGCAGGGCAGAGTGGAACTGTGAGAGGAGGACACGAGGAGGAAGATGGAGATTTGATTTCATCAAGTAAGAACAATGGGGTGTGTGGATTAGACTACAATCTGCTTCTGTTAATTGATTGATAAACAGTGTACACTCAGTAAATTGTCGATCCAGTTTTGTGAACCGGGGGGGTGTACCTAATAAACTGGCCATAGTGGTTAATGCCAGTAATCGCAAGGTTGCTGGTTTGAATCTCTGAGCCAACTAGGTAAAACATCTGTCTGTGCTCTTGAGCAAGGTACTTAACCCTGATTGCTCCTGTAAGTCGCTCTGGATAAGAGCGTCTGCTAAATAACACATAATTTTAAAAAAAATAATACTATTTATGGACCTATATTTCCAAAACCGAGTTATTTAATGTTATTGTTTCACAGGGGAAACCCCGTACCGTTGTTCCCTCAGTGAGAGGGGCTTATCATCCGGGGAGCCTCAACATCATGCTGCTGAGGAGACAGAGAAGTGTCTCTCCAGATCAGAACATCTCAAGAAGCACCAGCAGAGATATACAGAGAAGAAACCTCACCACTGCTGCTCTGACTGTGGGAAGAGTTTCACAAGCCAGAGTGGCTTCATTATTCACTGTGATCAGTGTGGGAAGAGTTTTGCTGCATCGAACACCTTCAAATCTAATGTAAGAATTGATACAGGGGAGAAGCCTTACCCCTGCCTTGATTGTGGGAAACGCTTTGTTAGTGGAGGAGCCCTAACCGTACACCAGCACATACACACAGGAGAGAAGCTTTATAGCTGTGGTCAGTGTGGGAAGAGCTTTCCTCGAGCTTCCTCCCTGACTAGACACCAGGTAACACACACTGGAGTGAAGCCTTATAGCTGTGATCAGTGTGGGAAGAGCTTTGCTGTATCAGAAAAACGAACCAGTCACCAGCGCATACACACAGGAGAGAAGCCTTATAGTTGTGATCAGTGTGGAAAGAGCTTTGCTGTAGCTTCCTCCCTAACTAGACACCAGGTAATACACACTGGAGAGAGACCTCATCTCTGTCTATGTGGGAAGAGCTTTGCTCTAGCTTCCACCCTGACTGTACACCAGCGAACACACACTGGAGAGAAGCCTTATAGCTGTGATCAGTGTGGAAAGAGCTTTGCTGTATCAGAAAAATTAACTAGACACCAGCGAATACACACAGGAGAGAAGCCTTACAGCTGTGGTCAATGTGGGAAGAGCTTTGCTGTATCAGAAAAATTAACTATACACCAGCGAACACACACAGGAGAGAAACCTTTTAGCTGTGGTCAATGTGGGAAGAGCTTTTCTCAATCAGTGAACCGGAATATACACCAGCTAACACACACAGGAGAGAAGCCTTACAGCTGTGATCAGTGTGGAAAGAGCTTTGCTGTAGTTTCCTCCCTGAAAATACACCAGCGAACACACACTGGACAGAGAACTTATGTCTGTGTATGTGGGAAGAGCTTTGCTCTAGCTTCCACCCTGACTAAACACCAGCGAACACACGCTGGAGAGAAATGAGCCTTATATCTGTGATCAGTGTGGGAAGCTCTTCAGTCAATAATGGACCCTTTATTCACACCAGTGAACACACTGGAGAAGGAACCTTATGTCTGTCTAGGTGGGAAGAGCTTTCTTTATTTAGGGCCAATGAGAAAAAAACAGAAAGTACAAACATGCTGTATTTCATCTTCCTCCCTTCTGGCACCGGTTCCAGATCGCTAAATTAAGGATCAAACATCTAGTGAACAGTAATATCCATCTCCTATTCTTAAACAGTTGACTTAATCTGATCACCATGGTAACCTCTGTGGTACATAATATGCAGCTCTGATTTAGGATCAGGTCTCCCCTGTGTCTATGTAATATCACACATTGGGATCTAAATGGATAAATGTTGTCATAGAAAATGTCACAGTGAACCTGTGTGTGTGGAGGGATGTTGATAATTGTATCTTCTTTCATATACTCATGATACTATTGTTATTAAATGTCATTATGTAGAATGTTTCAACGATAGGTGTATATTCATGTATTCAAGTGATCAATAAATTAAATCTGTTATCTTCTTAACAAGAAGGTCACTTAAATTGTATTTAATATATCTATTGGATAGTAGTATCCATGAGGTCAAGGCAAGAACTATGTATGCTGTCTTGTGTAGGAGAAGGGTCCCAAAGACCCTCCCCATTATTGATTAAGGGGACCTTAAGACTCATATGCTTGCTACAGGCTTTATAATAGCAGGTCTCACTATCATACTGTTGCTATATGTCTGAACTCGGCCACTATACTTTGCATAAGCTATCTATATTAGTCATTGCGGTTACGCTCTAGCTGTTGCCAGAACGTGCTTGCAGGCTAGGCGAGAGACAGACCGGAACTAGGTAAAGAGCTGAGAAGTGAACACTGTCTGGTTTTGACACTTTGATCTTGTGTGACAGTGGAAAATGCTAATGATGCTTGGAATTTAGAGAAGCCACTGTTCTAGGTTACCTTATAAGGTAACATCAGCTTATTGCTGCACATATACATTGACATAAATGATCACGCCACCAGGAAGTGATCATAGGTATATAACCAGCTGTTTCCTTTGATTGGTTGCAGAACTTACTCTGAGACATTCATGTTATGTTTCCATTGTAAACTTCTGTCTGCAGTTGCATTAATAAAGGTTTGATTGATTTACTTAAAGAAGATATTGTCTGCTGATTTCACCAATAAGCCAATGATTGACAAGGAACCTACCCCGACACTTGTAACGGTTAATGTAATAACTTTTAGATTTATAATGTAATAAAACCGGTAAATGTAATATCTTGTTGGTTAATTTGATAAAATGTTGAATTGTTAAATGTAATATCTTGGTGGTTAATATGATAAAATGTTGAATTGTTTTGGTAATAACTTTTTCCATTCAATGTAATAAGTTACGGTATCAGGTAACAACTTTTTAATGAATAACGTAATAACTTCAACCGATCATGTAATAACACCTGAACCAATGTTTAATGTGTTACTTCACTAATGTTAATGCACATACCACCCTCCACCAATTACAAACCCACACACACAAACCTATGCATCTGTACACACACACAAATACACACTCTCATCATCAAACCCCCACACACACACACAAACCACAATGTACCTGTACTCACACACACAAACCTATGCACTTGTACTCATACACTAACACACACAAGCACACATTGAAATGTACACACCTGCACAGTCATAGACACACGCACACACACGCATTGATAAAACAATGCCTGAATTTATCTGTAGGCCTTAGTCAATGAGACATTGGGATGAAAATGTGTTAGTGATTTTTTTTGTAAGGTCCCTAGAGTGCAAAATGTGATCTATCATTGCAGCAATGGTTGCCCTCTGTGTGTTATCTATATTTCTATTCATCCCTACATCCCAGGTTTCCCATTTAGGGGTTTTACCCTATGACAATGTCAGCATACAGAACATCAGGTTATTGCTCATGTATACCCTTTAATCATATATCATTGGAAATATTAGATTCACAGCTGTCCACCAGACACATCAGAATGTTCAGATCGACAGAACTTTCAACCTCTAGGATACATATCAGAATTACCTGCGTACACTGAGTCCACAAAACATGAAGAACACCTTCCTAATACTGAGTTGCACCCACCCACCCACCCCCCGCCCTCAGAACACTCTCAATTTGTTGGGGCATGGACTCCACAAGGTGTCAATAATGTTCCCATGATGACTCAATGCTTCCCACATTTTTGTCAAGTTGGCTGGATGTCCTTTAGGTTGCAGTACCGGTCTGCCTGGCACCTACTACCATACTCTGTTCAAAGGCACATACAAAATCCATGTCTCAATTGTCTCAAGGCTTAAATATCGCTTTTTATTTTATTAATATATATTTTTTATCTATATACATTATACATATTATAATTATTAAACTTTCAATCCCATGAAATCTTTATATTTATAAATGTGTTTGGTGGAAAGATGTTTTTGATCATTTTCAGGGATCTCTCTCTGTACCTCGCTCTGCTTGTAACCTGACACCTACCATGCAGCCTGGACACACACACACACATTTATTTTTAAAACCCTTTTATTTTTCCTTAACTTTAGTACATGAATGTAAACATATTGAAATTATACTAAACAATATTAAAAATATGCCAGAATTATTTCTATTTTTTTATTATTATTTAATATACAAAATTTACTCAAATTTACTAAATCTTTATATAAATCATACATATTATTTCACAATAGTACACCTTAATACCCAATTAATGTTTTATATGTATAAATATGTTTATCATGAACATTTTCATGAAAGTAAGGTTTTGCTCTGGGATCTCTCTCTCTCTCTCTCTCTCTGCATGTAACCTGACACCAGGCCTCAGACTGTCACGTGAAATAACAGAGGATTCAGTAGCGAGTAAAGTTCAACATTTATTGTAGCAATCCAGGAGATAGAGTAACAGGTTCAGACGAAGAGATAGTGCAAGGAAGTGTCCGGGTCTTAGCAGCACAGGGACTGAAGGGAAAACCTAATCCTCTGTATAGGTCAGTGTAGCGAAGAGGAATTCCCTGACTGTCAATCCAGAACGTGCCCCGCGTAGAATCTTCCACCAGAGAGAGCGAACGTAGAGTCCAACAGAGAAACTGAACCATAGGAGACACAGCACTCAGTCTGGAGAGAAACACACAGGAAAACAAGACAACGAACTGACAAACACAAGACCAAGACAACGAGTATAAATAGGCACAACCAATGAGTGTCAGCTGGCGCTGATAACGAGCAGAGTAGTAATCAGCGGCCACACCCACACTCACACACACACATACACACAGAGTGAGCCGGTGAATTCATGAACCGTGACACAGACACACACACACCTCTTGGAGGAGATTTCATTCATTGAAGGTAAAATATTTTTAAAACCCTTTATTTTATTCTAAATCTTTATATATATATATCATACACTTTACCACACATTACATGTTTATATGTATAATTATTCTTTAATTCTGTTAGAGAAAAAGTTATTGGGAAGGGTCTATTGTAAACCATCAGTGTCTAAATCCCCATCTTCAAGCTGTGAGCGTGTCAGACAATGTCTCTTCCACGCTGGATCTCCAGGGCCTTCCAGGTTTCACATCTTTTCTTTTCCATGATAGATCAACCTTCTTGCCTTTAAGCCCAAGTTATGTCTTGAGGACAGAAGGGCCCATCTTTGTAAATGAAGCTAAAGACAGGCACAAAGTAGTTGACCTCTGTGCATGCTTTTGAAAATACATACGAACTATCAGATTTGGTTGCATTTGAGCTATTGAATTCGGCACAACATAAAATTGTCACTTTGGAGTCTGGACTATATGCCTTGAAGAGATTCTTATGGCTTTCAAATCATCTCACCCGCAGACTTCCTCTTCCAATGCGTACCCAGGCAGGGATGTTCCACTCAGGGCCTGTTAGATCTGACATAGAGCAAGTCTTATCTTAAACAATTATCTCATGTGAAACGCAGGATAAAATAGCTTAAGATGGTTTTGTTATTGTGTCCCAGACATGAAGGACACATTACACCTAGAATTGGTCTAGGATACATGTTTTCTGTAGTTTATCTGTGTTAGACTTGGCATAAGACAAGTCTAAAACTTACTTATACTCAGGCAGACCTAACCGGAAATAATTTGTTCATATACAAGGTGTCACAAGATACACAGCCGATCCATAAGGTCACTACAACATTTCCCAACTGTTTCACATTTTCTTTCAGTTCAACAAGGTCACTACACATCAATCACCAGGACATTTTTATTGCAAACATTTGCTTTACACAAAAGAAACCGATGCACTATCATGTTACATAAGCAAACAGCTGCACTATCATGTTACATAAGCACTCACTCCATAGCATGAGAACATCTGGACAGGATGTCCATAAAAGGGCATAAACACGTGACACTAAAAAATAGATCATCAATCACTTTTTGACACATGCCATCTACTGTATTCTCTCTGAGGGTGTGTGGTCCAAGTCTGGGTTTATGAGTCTCTTTTCCAAGCTTAAAAGGACAAACATTCACATACAACATCATGGGCCAGAAAATGTTGAATATATTACCCATGCTGTCAATCCAGCACGACTTCTGCCGCCTTCAAAACAACTGGAAACTTGGAACTGGAACATTTTGGACTTCAGTCAGTTCAAGACAACTGGGAACTCTGAAAAAAAGCGAGCTCCGACTGAAAAAAAGCGAGCTCCGACGTTTTGAACTGTCATCTAACTCAGAATTCCAAGTCGGGACCTCTGGCCTCTTTCTAGAGGTCCGACCTGAAGATCACTGATGTCATGATTCAACCTTGTTTTTTCCGGGTTCCCGGTTGTCTTGAAAGCACTATAAATCCAGAGAATGCCAGACTTTGATGACAAAGTTTGATGACAAAATGTGTCCACAAGAAGGACTGCCTCTCCACCTTCCTGTTCAAGTGAGCACAGCACAACAAGATGAGTCCAACAATGTATTGTATGCTGCTGCATAAGTGATGTAACAGGGAGATATGTATACTGTAGTTAAGAAAGTTATACTAAGTGTATGTTGTGTAGTAAGCTGCTAGTTGCCCATGTGCCTCACCCTAATAGTTAGGTTCCTTTCCCCCTCATAACTTAGCCTACTGTTCTGACTTGGTGGTGTACATGTAGCCTATAGCCTGTCCTAGACATAAATGCCCCCTTTATTTATCTTATAGTTCTGACTTTGTGTACAGGGAGAATAATGTAAGAATGGCCCATGTTCTGAATTATGTTGCTGTACATTTCAAAAGTGCTGAACAAACAGTTATATTGAATACGTCCGTCTTTAGATTGACTACTATTATGTCTCTCATTGTCTTAATCAAATGCGCTCATCGTTCCCCTTTGCCATAGTTTGTCCATCTCAATTATCAGTAGAAACCACATTTATTTTAGCAAGTTTGCCATATCAGCTATGTTTTTTGGAAAGGCAGTAAATGAGGCTGAATGGACTGTTTGGCTGCCAGACAAGGCTCTGTTGATAGCCAGGCATAGCCATGGTAAGGATTCACTCCATTTAGCATATCAAGATCACTGAGGTAAAGACAGATTCAGGTTGGATATTCGATGGATATTCGCCTTTAGTTTTCCTTACCTCCACCAACAGCAGTTAGGGACCGTCAAATAGTGACAAATCTACATTTTACACATTTCAATAGCTATTTAACCATTACTCCTAAAACGTTCAAAACTAGTTCTAGCTAACCCGATTGCAGAGAAACATATTGCGCATACTTTTTTGTCGATTTACATCTCGCACTATTTTAAATTATTTATAAATGTATTATTTATTGAAATTCAATAGCTCTTTGGGCATGTGACTTATTGACTTCAAACACGGTTCAGAAAGTCCACTGACTACCCTTCTATATTGCACACCCTTTACTTTGTCCATTTTCATCTCACATGATTTTACATTAATTTGCCTGCTCTGCACCCCTGAAGGACAGTGTCACTCACACACCTATTCACTTGGGCCTTCTCCCTGGGGCCTTCCTGACCTCCAGGCAGGCCCCTATTGACCTGGTGTCCTCTGACTCCTGGCCTCTAGGCCTACACTCCCTGCCTGCCTTCCTGCCCTCTTCCTGGGCCTGAGAGACTATAGCTTACTCCCTGAATTACTAAGATGTCTATAGCCTATAAGATGTCTATAGAACCACATACACCTGGTAACCCAAAACAGGCTCTGGTCACCTGGTAACCCGCTCGCTTTGTGTACCTGGTGACCCGCCCCCGAAGTCCCCAGTCAAACCTCGACAGCCTGAGTGCCGCCCTTTTGTCAGTTTGACATGAGGGGGTCACAGCCACCCCGAAGGTGGTTTGAGTGTGACCGTGAAGGGATATCATCAAATTGACATCCAGTCGAGTCACGCCCGGCGGGAACATGTCTTACAAACTGGACATCAGATGCCACTACTAACCTTCAGCGGACTTTAACTGGGTTTTTACACCCAATCGACATCAAGTGTCAGCGCACTACTTAAAGGATTGAGAACCAAATACCCGTCGCAGTATCTAGCGGCATCATCGACCAGGTGTCGGAAGAAGCAACAGAAAATGGGACAGAGCCATAGCAACCACCTTTACCAGCACTTCATTGATATTCCTCACTTTGACATGAGGGGTCATAATCATTTTGAGTGCAGACAGGTGGGTACGCTCCTTTTTGAATTTCATCAAGTTGTCATTCAGTGATCTGTGCCCAGTGGGAACCTAGGCTTCCTCAGTCCGTTTTATGGGTCCGCAGAAAATCAATGGGCGTGGATGGTACTACCCACATCAGATGTAGGCCTCCCTCCCCAGACAAGCTGGAGATACGTCTCCCCACTTCGTAGGGCATGAGCCAGATCCATGCAATGCCCTTTCACTGCGGGGCCACTCTGCCTCGAGTCTAGTGAGCATAGAGGAGACCTCTCCACCTACAATGTGTGGTCTCGCACTCAGGCAAGCCTGAGGCCTTGTAGTGTCAGCTAATGGCAAGGCACATGCCATCTCCACTACATGCTCCAAGGAGCGTGGAGTCCCACACCCAGGCGCACCTGAGACCTGGCAGTGTCCATAACCCCTAAGCACGTTCCATCTCCATTTAGTGCTCCACTGTTAGCGGGTCCAGCCGATGCCAGCATTCGATTCAATTCTTCGCGGTTTAGAGTTAGGTAAGTATACAGGGTTTGCGTGTTTAAATGTTTCACTACAGCCGCTCTGTTATCAAACTGATGCCAGTAGTACACTTTCATCAGCCGTTTCCAAGGACTTAACTCCCCCCTCCCAGCCAATGCCAGGGATGCGTTCGAGCCATCATTCTCTGATTGGCTTCCTGTCAAGGTCAAGATTAGTTTACAAGAGCCGGCAGCAAATCATTAAGTCTGGTGGAACCGCCATCACATTTTCTTGCTTGACCGAAAGCCCCATATTCCAGGACTGACTGCCGCCTTCCGTAAAACGATCAACAGCCGTCACCATCTGCAGGACTCTCTTTGCGTATGCACTAGTACCGCGGTAACTCCCGTTTTGGTTTGCATCGTTGGTGTCACCCTTGAAAACAGGTGACATACAGGGAGGGATACACCTCTGGAAGATGGGTTCTAACAGATACTCCGAGACCAAGAAGCTACGACTACAAAGGACATGGTGACCTCTGGTGGACGACCAGAGACTTACACAACCAGAGACTTTCTGTTGACTGACTCCTCCAAAAAATGGACCGGGCGATTTCAACAGAGAGTGACGACAGACATACAAGCGTAAATATGACCATTGCATTTCTAAATCTGAATGAGCGGTTGTTAGCATGCTAAATATGCTAGGGGACATTCGGCCCGTATCTTGAAAGAGACTGGGGAGCTCCTCATTCTGGTTCTGCTCCTCGTTCTAGCATCTCCTAATCTCTCCACATATGAACCCAGAACTTAATCGAGCGGCTGATCAATTACGTGACACTTAAATTCTGGGTTAACCAAGATTATCTCAGGGGTGAAAGATGTGTTCAACTCGAATGACTGCTCAAGAAAAGGTTCTGAACATAAGACAGGGGGCATTACAAGTGTTATACGTTTTTACATTTGTATAAAAAAAATGGACAATCTGAGATTTAGACTAAAGTAATCAAATGTTTGGTGTAGTGATATTCTATGTACAATACTTACTGCGGTCACCAGGACAGAGCTAGCCCGTCAACAGTGCCAAAATAACAACTCTGCCATTAGACAGGCCTGATTGTATTTACAGCTCTGATCTGGATGGTGGACTAGCCCATGTGTTGGATATTTGTCAACGTTCATTCCAGTGGTGTGGTACTTGGGGAGGGGCTAATGCCCCCCAAACCCTGATTATATAAATGTATAGAGTTGTCAACTCCAATGAATGCTCAATCAAAGCTTCTGAACATAAGACAGGGCATTACAAGTGTTATGTTTTTACATTAGTAAAAAATATACCACTTCCATTTGAAAAATTTGCCAAAGTGATTTAAAGAACTAGACATTTATGGAAAGTAGTGAGCAATTACACACTTCAGGAGAAAGGAGGTATTATAAGGATGCACCAATCAGAGATATAGACTAAATAGTCAAATGCTTGCTCTAATGATATTCTATGTACAATACTTCCTGTGGTCACTAGGACAGAGCTAGCCCATCCCCCTCCACCCTGCCGGAGTGCCCGGGTCGCAACTCTCCTGGTAGCGCCTTACTTCTGGGTCTGAAGAGGGTGTCTGTGAGGCTGGTCGACTGCAGGAAAACACCAGGGCAGAGTGGAACTGTGAGAGATGGACACGAGGATGATTTGATTTCATCAAGTAAGAACAGCGGGGTGTGTTGATTAGACTACAATCTGCTTCTGCAACTTCTGTTAACTGATTGATAAACAGTATACACTCAGTGGCCAGTAAATTGTCAATCCAGTTTCGTGAACGGAGGCGAAATAAATTGGCCACTGTTTAATAAACTGGCCACTGCGTGTATATTGATAAGGGCGGCAGGTAGGTTAGTGGTTAAGAGTGTTGGGCCACTAATAAAGGTTGCTGGTTCGAACCTCTGAGCCGACAAGGTGAAAAATGTGTCTGTGACCTTGAGCAAGGTACTAAACCCTAATTGCTCCTGTAAGTCTGCTAAATAGTATTTGTTTATGGACCCATTTTGACAACCTAGTTATTCAATGTCTTTGTTTCACAGGGAACACCCCTAACCGTCGTTCTCTCGGGGGGAGGGGCTTATCATCTGGGGAGCCTCAACAACATCATGTTACTGACGAGACCTGACATAGAATGTTCACCTGACATAGAATTCCTTACAATCAAATGCGACCGCATCTGTCGTGGAAAATGGTTCCTCAAAAATACAAAATTCTTACAAGAACTTGTGAATTCAAAAAGACTTTAATACAAAGTAACAAAGTCTGAGGTGGTCCATGGAGCATCTGATCTTACTGACCACAAGGCTCTGTTTATACACCTTTGCAGCATATGGGTACATCCCATATTTGAATATAATTACTCCTTGACACCATTATCTTCCAATCCGAGTTCTTGCTTGTTTACGCCCAGTAACGCCCACATCTGTTCCAAGTTTAGATTATAATGGTGGCAAGGCCCTTAATGTAACACAAAAAATAATACATGTATCGCGTACATATGTTTCCTGTGTCGGCCATTCTGTTGTCATCTCTTTAGACCTTAATGAATTCAATTAGTATTACATCTCTTCCTGATGTATCTTATGGTCTCAATGCCCTGTTCTCTGTATATGAAAATGGCTTGTCTTGTACTCTCCTCACCACATTCTCTCTGTCTAATTTTACAGACCCTGTAATCTATGTCTGACTCTTAACATATGTATTTATGGGTCTCAGCTTTGCAGCCTTGTCACTAGCCGAGACAACCTTTGACCTATGTTCTGCTCACAAGTGGCAAAATAGACTAAGTGGCATTCTGAGAGATACGCTTGGCATCCTCTGTCTCTGCTCAGCATAAGATCACTCCTTATATGTTCATAAACTACTTCCCGTTGGCCCTATGGTTATTTCAGTTCTTGCTTGGTGTCCTCTGTCTCTTGACAACTGTCCAAGTTATCTTGCATACTTGTTTTAGCACTTAAACCTCAGCCAATATTAGAAATACAATCTAAGTTATGTCAATCATGTCGTCTGCTGTCACATAACATTAACCAATGTGTCTCTGCATTAGTCATGTTTTACTACTACACATCATCTACCAAGAGAATTCTCCTCGACTATAATCACAGCCGTGTACATCCCCCCCCCCCTCAAGCTGACACATCGACGGCACTGAAAGAAATTCATTGGACTCTATGTAAATTGGAAACCACATGTCCTGAGGCTGCATTTATTGTGGCTGGGGATTTTAATAAGGCTAATTTGAAAACAAGGCTCCCGAAATTTTATCAGAATATCGAATATGCCACCCGGGCTGGTAAAATCCTGGATCATTGTTATTCCAACTTCCGTGATGCATACAAGGCTATTCTCCGCCCTCCTTTCGGAAAGTCTGACCATGACTCCATTTTGTTGCTCCCAGCCTACAAACAGAAACTAAAACAGGAAACGCCCGTTCTCAGGTCTGTTCAACGCTGATCCGACCAATCTGATTCCATGCTGCAAGATTGCTTCGAGCACGTGGACTGGGATATGTTCCGGATAGCATCTGACAACAACATTGATGTATACGCTGATTCGGTGAGTGAGTTTATTAGCAAGTGCATTGGTGATGTTGTACCCATAGCAACTATTAAAACCTTCCCCAACCAGAAACTGTGGATTGATGGCAGCATTCACGCAAAACTGAAAGCGCGAACCACTGGTTTTAACCAGGGTAAGGCGACCGGAAACATGACTGAATACAAACAGGGTAGCTATTCCCTCCGAAAGGCAATCAAACAAGCTAAGCGTCAATATAGAGACAAAGTAGAGTCACAATTCAAAGGCTCAGACACGAGAGGAATGTGGCAGGGTCTACAGTCAATCACGGACTACAAAAAGAAAACCAGCCCCGTCGCGGACCACGACGTCCTGCTCCCAGACAAACTAAACAACTTCTTTGCTCGCTTTGAGGACAATACAGTGCCACCGACATGGCCCGCTACCAAAACCTGCGGGCTCTCCTTCACCGCAGCCAACGTGAGAAAAACATTTAAATGTGGCCCAGATGGCATCAGATGGCATCCCTGGCCGTGTCCTCAGAGCATGCGCAGACCAGCTGGCTGGTGTGTTTACGGACATATTCAATCAGTCCCTATCCCAGTCTGCTGTTCCCACATGCTTCAAGAGGGCCTCCATTGTTCCTGTTCCCAAGAAAGCTAAGGTAACTGAGCTAAATGACTATCGCCCCGTAGCACTCACTTCCGTCATCATGAAGTGCTTTGAGAGACTAGTCAAGGATCATATCACCTCCATCCTGCCAGACACCCTAGACCCACTCCAATTTGCTTACCGTCCCAATAGGTCCACAGACGACGCAATCGCAATCACACTGCTGTTAAGGGCCACTGTACAATGATGGGTTATCTGACTGTTAAGGGCCCCTGCAGTACTGTACAATGATGGGTTATCTGACTGTTAAGGGCCCCTGCAGCACTGATGGGTTAACAGTTAGATAACCCATCATTGTACAGTACTGCAGGGGCCCTTAACAGTCAGATAACCCATCATTGAACAGTGTGAATTCCTGGTTGTGGTCATGCTTTTCTTCTTTGTTTGAAACCTGTCAACTGCTGTTTATTTTCTAAAGATTGTTGAAGTATTGGACCAAGTGTATAAAAAAAAAAAGCTTTCTGTGTTTGTCTATTTTGCGCACACACTCATTTATAGATTACACAATATATTATACTGCACAAATACTACATATCATTACATAGGAGTCATTTACCAGACACTCTTATCCAGAATGACTTATAGTTAGTACATTCATCTTAAGGTAGCTAGCTAGGTGATACAACCATATATTAGTCATAGTAAGTACAACTTTCCCTCAATAAAGCAGCTATTAGCATGGTCACTGATAGTAAGAAATGACAAGTGCAGGTGTACCCAAACCTATTTCAGTCCAAATCAAGCACTGTGTAGTTGACGTATCTAGCCAAGTGGTAAAACAGAGGTGAAAAAAAGTGGTGTAGTCTGACACCTAGTGGACAGGTTGATGTTCTTGGGGTAGCCGAGCCTGCCCACCACCATGTTGATGTTCTTGGGGTAGCCGAGCCAGCCCACTACCATGTTGATGTTCTTGGTGGTAGTCGAGCCGGCCCACCACCATGTTGATGTTCTTGGTGGTAGCCGAGCCGGCCCACCACCATGTTAATGTTCTTGGGGTAGCCGAGCCAGCTCGGGGAGGCTTTGTACTTGTTTATATAAAAGCAGGAACCACTAGAAGCCGATACAAGCTTGTTCCTGCAAAAACAGGAACCACAGTTATAGTTTAAAGCACACATCATTCTAGATTTTAAGGTACACAGCATTATAGATTTTAAGTCACACAGCATTATAGATTTTAAGGCACTCAGCATTTTGTGCAATATTAAGTACACATAAGGCCCTTCTAATTCAGATCTTCAGAGAAAACATAATGGGAAGCATAGAAATAACGCACATAGAACAGATCTACCCGCTTCTTAGACTTGCTTTCAATGAGAATGACAGATCCGTAACACACGATGTGAATTTGGGTCGTGTCACTCAAAAAGTTACATATTGCAGCTTTAAAACTGAAGGTGGATTTACCTAATTTGGTGGAGACCCGAGGAACCTCCAGACCCTGTGAGCAGGTTTGGTATCTAATGTTGTTATACTTGTGTAGAGCTTTGTAATAATAATAAAAAAAAAAGGGAATAGTGAAGTGATCAACAGGACTTCAATGAGGACCAGCTAACCTTGTGTAACCGGTGTAAAATGGCTAGTTAGCTAGCGGGGTGCGCGCTAACAGCGTTTCAATCGGTGATGTCACTCTCACTGAGACCTTGAAGTAGTTGTTCCCCTTGCTCTGCAGACCTAGAATGCTGGCTGGTGTGTTAACGGACATATTCAATCAGTCCCTATCCGTCTGCTGTTCCCACATGCTTCAAGAGGGCCACCATNCTCGACCCAGCCCTGTGCAACTGGGTCCTGGACTTCCTGACGGGCCGGCCCCAGGTGGTGAGGGTAGGAAACAACATCTCCACCCCGCTGATCCTCAACACTGGGGCCCCACAAGGGTGCGTTCTCAGCCCTCTCCTGTACTCCCTGTTTACCCATGACTGCGTGGCCAAGCACGCCTCCAACTCAATCATCAAGTTTGCTGACGACACTACAGTGGTAGGCTTGATTACCAACAACGACGAGACGGCCTACAGGGAGGAGGTGAGGGCCCTCGGAGTGTGGTGTCAGGAAAATAACCTCTCACTCAACGTCAACAAAACAAAGGAGATGATCGTGGACTTCAGGAAACAGGAGAGGGAGCACCTCCCTATCCACATCGACGGGACAGTAGTGGAGAAGGTGGAAAGTTTTAAGTTCCTCGGCGTACATATCACGGACAAACTGAAATGGTCCACCCACACAGACAGCGTGGTGAAGAAGGCGCAACAGCACCTCTTCAACCTCAGGAGGCTGAAGAAATTCGGCTTGTCACCAAAATCACTCACAAACTTCTACAGATGCACAATCGAGAGCATCCTGTCGGGCTGTATCACCGCCTGGTACGGCAACTGCTCCGCCCACAACCGTAAGGCTCTCCAGAGGGTAGTGAGGTCCGCACAACGCATCACCGGGGGTAAACTACCTGCCCTTCAGGACACCTACACCACCCGATGTCACAGGAAGGCCAAAAAGATCATCAAGGACAACAACCACCCGAGCCACTGCCTGTTCACCCCGCTATCATCCAGAAGGCGAGGTCGGTACAGGTGCATCAAAGCTGGGACCGAGAGACTGAAAAACAGCTTCTACCTCAAGGCCATCAGACTGTTAAACAGCCACCACTAACATTGAGTGGCTGCTGCCAACATACTGACTTAAATCTCTAGCCACTTTAAATTATAGGATTGGATGTAACAAATGTATCACTAGCCACTTTAAACAATTTTGTATATAATGTTTACATATCCGACATTACTCATATCAAATGTATACACTGTACTCTAAACCATCTACTGAATCTTGCCTATGCCGTTCCGCCATCGACTCAAATCTCTAGCCACTTTAATAATTTGATTTGATTTTTTAATTATAATTGGATGAAATAAATGTATCACTAGCCACTTTAAATGATGCCATTTATATAATGTTTACATATCCTACATTACTCATCTCATATGTATATACTGTACTCTATACCGTCTACTGCATCTTGCCTACGCCGGTCAGCCATCGCTCATCCATATATTTATATGTACATACTCGTATTCATTCCTTTACTCTTGTGGTAGTTGTTGTGAATTTGTTAGATTACTTGTTAGAAACTACTGCATGGTCGGAACTAGAAGCACAAGCATTTCGCTACACTTGCATTAACATCTGCTAACCATGTGTATGTGACAAATACAATTTGATTTGATTTGATTAATAGTGTTACATAACGTTCTATAGTGTTACATAACGTTCTATAGTGTTACATAACGTTCTATAGTGTTACATAAAGTTCTATGGTGTTAAATAATGTTTTATAGTATACATATTGTTCTCTAGTCCTACATAATGTTCTCTAGTCTTACATAATGTTCTATAGTGTTACATAATGTTCTATAGTGTTACATGTTTTATAGTGTTACATAATGTTCTTTAGTGTTACATGAGGTTTTATAGTGTTACATAAGTTTTTATAGTGTTACATAATGTTCAATATTGTTACATAACGTTCTATGGTGTTACATAATGTTCTATAGTGTTACATATTGTTCTCTAGTCTTACATAATGTTCTAAAGTGTTACATAATGTTCTTTAGTGTTACATGTTTTATAATGTTACATAATGTAACATAATGTTCAATAGTGTTACATAATGTTCTATGGTGTTACATAATGTCCTATAATGTTACATAATGTTCAATAGTGTTACATAATGTTATACAGTGTTACATAACTTTCTATAGCGTTACAAATGTTCTATAATGCTACGTAATGTAACATAATGTTCTATAGTGTTACATAACGTTCTATAGTGTTATATAATGTTCTATAGTGTTACATAACGTTCTACAGTGTTACATAACGTTCTATAGTGTTACATAACGTTCTATGGTGTTACATAATGTTTTATAGTGTTACATATTGTTCTCTAGTCTTACATAATGTTCAATAGTGTTACATAACGTTCTATGGTGTTACATATTGTTCTATAGTGTTACATAATGTTCTATAGTGTTACATAACAATCTATAGTATTACATAACATTCTATAGTGTTACATAATGTTCTATTGTGTTACATAACGTTCTATAGTGTTACATAACGTTCTATAGTGTTACATAACGTTCTATGGTGTTATATAATGTTCTATAATGTTACATAATGTTCAATAGTGTTACATAATGTTATATAGTGTTACAAATGTTATATAATGCTACGTAATGTAACATAATGTTCTATAGTGTTACATAACGTTCTATAGTGTTACATTGTCACAAGACTTTTGTTCTATCTCAGAACTATTATATCAAATCAGACTATAACTCAATCTGTTTCCTGGAGTTTGTAAAGCTCCAGTTCTAAGAAACAAACAGAGTCCCGAACTGCAATGGTCAATATTTTATTCAGAGAACTTTCTGATCTCAAAATGGGAACACAGTCTTTTTATATTGTACATACAAATAAGCTACATACAAATGAGCTCCACCTCTCTTTAGGCAGCAGTACTTTTCCACGGTATACATTCATGGCTTATCACTTTCTGCAACATAATTCAATCTGGACAGTTCCTAGCCGTGCCTCCCTTCCTGAGGATGGGGAAGGCCTCTTCTCTGTAGTTTGGTTTCACAAAGATTCCTTTGTTCTCTCAAATACACCATGTCCAAGTCTCTAAAAGTTCTAGACACACACATGATTGGATTCTTTTGTTATAACTCTAACCCCATTGCATACATTTTCAGACTGAGAATATTCTTAGTCATTACTTACATACAAATTCCTCTATCATACATAATGTTCTATAGTCTTACATAACGTTCTACAGTGTTACATAACGTTCTATAGTGTTACATAACGTTCTATGGTGTTATATAATGTTTTATAGTGTTACATATTGTTCTCTAGTCTTACATAATGTTCAATAATGTTACATAACGTTATATGGTGTTACATATTGTTCTATAGTGTTACATAATGTTCTATAGTGTTACATAACAATCTATAGTATTACATAATGTTCTATAGTGTTACATAATGTTCTATTGTGTTACATAACGTTCTATAGTGTTACATAACATTCTAGTGTTACATAACGTTCTATGGTGTTACATAATGTTTTATAGTGTTACATATTGTTCTCTACTCTTACATAATGTTCTATAGTGTTACATAATGTTCTATAGTGTGACATAATGTTCTATAGTGTTACATAACGTTCTATAGTGTTACATAACGTTCTATAGTGTTACATAAAGTTCTATGGTGTTACATAATGTTTTATAGTGTTACATATTGTTCTCTAGTCTTACATAATGTTCTATAGTGTTACATAATGTTCTATAGTGTTACATAATGTTATATAGTGTTACTTAATGTTACATAATGTCCTATAGTGTTGCATAATGTTTTATTGTGTAACAATGTTTTTTAGTTTTTTTTGGTAAGCTTACATGTATTTGTTTATTTTATTTAAAAAATTGAGAACAGTCCTGACCATGGCCCTCTTGCTAGCTCCACTTCTGCCTTGATAACATGTTAACGAATTCCTAATTATCTTTCCGTCCTCCGAAAGTGTGCACTTGTTAATTTCCCTTCACTGATTTGAAAGGAAATGACTGGTATAAAACATATGGTGAATACTCCTCCTAGACCATGACTCCACCAATCCAATGATTATTTTTTTTTGTCTCTTTGGTGCAATTTTCCCAAGTATGTGGTACATTTTCACAACTCTAAGCACAAAAATCTATTTCAAAACTCATAGCCCATTTTCAATTGATTACTTTTGAAAAGATTTCTGTCATTTGTTAACAATACATTAAACTATAAATTAATCAAACTGCTAAAAACTGAACTACAAAACCAAAATGAGTGTGTCTTGTTTACATACAGTTTGAAAACTGTATACATTTACATTAATTTAATTTAGGTTGAAAGGTAAAACCAAATAATTTATCGATTTGGCTATAAATACTACATCATCTTTCTTCTGCCAGTGTACTTCTATACAGTAGGGCAAAGTGGGTCACTGTGCTACCATTTGAAATGGTAGTGGAGTGTACAATGTACTGCTGAAATACTTGGGTGGTAAATTAGTTTATTCCACTCATTATCTGAATGTTGTTGATACACTGTAAGCTGGTGATTTTAGATGAGGATGCTGTTACCGTAACAAGTCACATAGACAAGTGGATCTTGAACAATGTTGCATGGGGCAGAAATTGCACCAGGCGACACCAATACCTTTTTACTGTAGGCTTCTGCTACATGCCACAATACCCCTATATCTGATGGTTTCTTCTACGTATGTGCTCTATAAGGATACAAAAAAAAAAGACTGACATTTTTCTCAACATGCTCAAAGTAGGATAGCAAGCAGCAGTACTTCTGCTGTTTAGGTTTTTCAGCACTGGTTATTTGAACAAATCATATTTAGCAGGTGTTACCTTCTTTCACATTTCGGAAAGGGAGGGGACATTCGGCCCGTATCTTAAAAGAGAAGGGGGATCTCCTCATTCCGGTTCTGCTCCTCGTTCTAGCATCTCTTAATCTCTCCACGTATGAACCCAGAACTTAATCAAGCGGCTGACCAATTACATGACACTTAAATTCAGGGTTAACCAAGATTAGCTCAGGGGTATAAGATGTGTTCAACTCCCATCAGGCCATCAGACTGTTAAACAGCCATCACTAACATTGAGTGTCTGCTGCTAACATACTGACTTAAATCTCTAGCCACTTTAAATATTATGAATTGGATGTAACAAATGTATCACTAGCCACTTTAAACAATTTTGTATATAATGTTTACATATCCGACATTACTCATATCAAATGTATACACTGTACTCTAAACCATCTACTGAATCTTGCCTATGCCGGTCAGCCATCGCGCATCCATATATTTATATGTACAACCTCGTGTTCATTCCTTTACTCTTGTGTGTATGAGGTAGTTGTTGTGAATTTGTTAGATTACTTGTTAGATACTACTGCATGGTCGGAACTAGAAGCACAAGCATTTCGCTACACTCGCATTAACATCTGCTAACCATGTGCATGTGACAAATGCGATTTGATTTGATTTGAATGTTCAATCAAAGGTTGTGAACATAAGACATGGGGCATTACAAGTACCACTTCCATTTAGACAAGAAAACGATACATTTGTGGAAAGTAGTGAATGATTACACACTTCAGGAGAAAGGAGGTATTATAAGGATGCATCAATCAGAGATATAGAAGAGGGTCTGAAGAGGGTGTCTGTGAGGCTGGTTGACTGCAGGAAAACAGCAGGGCAGAGTGGAACTGTGAGAGATGGACACGAGGAGGGAAATGGAGATTTGATTTCATCAAGTAAGAACAGCGGGGTGAGTGGATTAGACTACAATCTGCTAGTGCAACTTCTGTTATTGATTGATAAACAGTATACACTCAGTGGCCAATAAATTGTTGATCCAGTTTCGTGTACAGAGGGGGAGAGTACCTAATAAACTGATAAGAATGGCTAGTGGTTAAGAGCATTGGGCCAGTAATCATAAGGATCTCTGGTTCGAATCTCTGAGCTGACTAAGTGAAAAATCTGTCTGTGCCCTTGAGCAAGCTACTTAACCCTAATTGCTGCTCGTCTCTGGATAAGAGCGTCTAATAAATAACAAAAACATTTTTATGTTATAGTATTTGTTTATGGACCCATATTTCCAAAACCTAGTTATTCAATGTCTTTGTTTCACAGGGGACACCCCTACGGGACGTTCACTCAGTGGGATTTGCTTATCATCTGGGGAGCCTCAACAAACATGTTGTTGACGAGACAGAGATGAGTCTCTCCAGATCAGAACATGTCAAGAAACACCAGCAGAGACGTATTGGGAAGAAACCTCACCACTGTTGCTCTGAATGTGGGAAGAGTTTCACAAGACGGAATGACTTCATTATTCACAAGCGGAGTCACACCGGAGAGAAACCATACTGCTGCTCTCAGTGTGAGAAGAGTTTGCTGCTTCTAAACCTTCAAATCTCACGTTAGAATTCATACAGGGGGGAGGCCTTACCCCTGCCTTGATTGTGGAAAAAGCTTTGCTTATTTGGGAGCCCTAAACAAACACAAGCTAACACACACTGGAGTGAAGCCTTATAGCTGTGATCAGTGTGGAAAGAGCTTTGCTGTGTCAGCAAAACTAACTATACACCAGAGAACACACATGGTAGAGAAACCTTACAGCTAGCTGTGTTCCATAAGTTATGATAGGAGACGGTCCCAGACACATGCTGGAACCAACGCTATGAACTATGACCATGTAACGTGTCTGTAACCAGTCTATAAGGGAACTTAACTTCTTACGGAGTGGTGGGGCGCTAGCAACACTACCCGGTGAAATGCAAGGCGCCAAATTCAAAATCCAAAAGTTGAATTATTAAACATGAATCAATATACAAGTGCTTCATAGTCATCAAAAGCTCTGCTTCTTGGCAATATCACAGCATTGTCAGATTTCAAAAAGGCTTTACGGCGAAAGCACCACATTTGATTGTTTGAGGGTAGCACCTAACATATTTTTTCCATTACCATAAATTCATAAACCTCCACGGTTCACAGAAAACCCATTTCACAGCGAAAACAAATCAATTACCTGTTGAAGAACTTCTGCTGAGGGCTTCCCAAGTGTCCAACGAAGACAATCCATGGTTCTTTTGTTCGAAAAAGTAATGTATTATATCCATAAATCTCTGTTTGGTTGGCGCGTTATAATCAGAAAATACAGCGTCGCCTCCTCCATTGAAACGTGAAGAGAACTCGTTCAACTTATACCTATAAACTTGTCCAAGAACAATCAAACATAATTTTAAATGTATCCTTAGGAACACTTGAATGTATATGTTGTATAATATTTCAACCGGAATATAAACTGGGCGATAAGAAAGGAAAAAAACAAAGAACGCGCCAGCCAGGAGCGCGCATTTGCTTCTATTGACATCTGTGTGACACTTCCTTATTCTTCTTCTTCTCTGCTCTAAAAGCATCTAAAAAGAATCAGAACACTTTCTCGAGACTGTTGACATCCAGAGGAAGCAATAGGTACTGCATTCATATGCCCTTATATGGGCATTTTCATAAGGGAGGGGTTCAAAATGAGGCAATGTGTCAAAACCACTTTTTCCAGGACAGAAATTCCTCGGGTTTTCGCCTGCCATATCCATTCTGTTATACTCACAGACAAAATGTTAACGCTTTTAGAAAATTCTGAGTGTTTCCTATCCAATGGTACTAAATGTGTGCATATCCTATTTTCTGGGCCTGAATGGGAGGCAATTTACTTTGGGCACGCCAGGCTCTCCAAAACGGTCACCTCGTGCGCTGCTCCCAAAGAAGTTAACGGGACTGCCCCGATAGAGCTCCTGACAGACATTCACTATGGCAAATCAAGTTTGTTGGAACCTCTCCAGTTAACTGATAATAAACAATGATTCAATTAAGATTGACTTTGCATGTCCCTGTGTAAGAATTTCCACAACAATGTAATAACTTTTAGATTTATAATGTAATAAAACTAGTAAATCTAATATCTTGTTGTTTAATATAAAATGTTGAATTGTTATTATAATAACTATTCCATTTAATGTAATAAGTTACGTTGTCAGTCAGGTGAGTAACAACTTTTTGAATGAATAATGTAATAACTTCAACCGATCATGTAATAACACCTAAACGAATGTTTAATGTGTTACTTCACTAATGTTATTGCACATACCACCCTCCACCAATTACAAACCTATGCACCTGTACTCACTTGTACTCACACACACTCTAACCATCAAATTGTATTGGTCACATACACATATTTAGCAGATGTTATTGCGGGTGTAGAAATGCTTGTGTTCCTAGCTCCAATGGTGCAGTAATATCTAACAATACACAACAATAAACACACATCTAAAAGTAAACAAATTGAATAATTGAAATATACACACCTGTACAATCACACACACATTGATAAAAAATACATTTAATGAATCTGTTGGGGTGAATGTCAGATTTTGTTTAAGGTCTATGTCCTTGGAGTTGAACATGTGTTCTATCATTGCAGCAATGGTAGCTTTCTTTGTGTTATTACTATTTCTATTCATCCTTCCATCCCATTCAGTTTTCCCATAGAAAAACATTGCATGTTATTTTGGCATTAATACGTGTCACATATCATTTTGCAAACAATGTAAAAAAAATAAAATAAGTAATTGCATTAGTAGAGCTGCATACAAACATTGTCTCTTTTTGCTTTCTTGAGTAAGGCAGGTGTTTCAGCCTAGCTGTCATGACTTCCGCCGAAGTCGGTGCCTCTCCTTGTTCGGGTGGTGTTCGGAGGTCGATGTCACCGGTCTTCTAGCCATCACCGATCCACTTTTCATTTTCCATTTGTTTTGTCTTGTTTCCCCACACACCTGGTTGTCATTCCCTCATTACTTGTCATGTATTTAACCCTCCGGTTTCCCCCATGTCTGTGTGTGTGATTGTTTATTTGTCAGTGGCACGTTTCCGGCTGGTTTGCGCCAGACTGGTATTTTTGTACTTTGTGCTGCCACACTTTTCCCTGTAGGCATTTGTTTGTGTAACGCTATTTGCGTTCAGTTTGTACTGTGCCACAGTAAAGTGCTTTCGTTTCACTATCTCTGCTCTCCTGCGACTGACTCTCACGCACCAGCTACACACATGTATCCTGACACTAGCTCAGTGCTTTCTGTTGTGGTAGAGCAGCCAGCGGAAAATATGGAGCATAGGGGTTGGTGATGTTCTCTAGTTGCACCGTGATTGGCTCAGTGTTCTGTCACTCATGGGGACACAACTGTACGTCACCGCAAAATCTTCGTAGAGAGATCGAAAATTCAAGCCCCTTGGGTGCAGTTTACATTAGAAGTGCCCATCCAAGAAGGCTTAAGGTCATTAGCCACAGATAAAATGTCAAATCACGTTATATCTACAGGAGCTTTGATCAAGATCATACTTTCAAAATCTTAGCTAGCAAGCTAGCAGTCATCATCATGAATCAAGTCAACAATCTACTGGCTAATCCTTTTTCAATCCTTGTCATATGAAGAGAAATTATAGATAAATGTATCGGTACTCAGCGGCCATTGGACATAAACATTACACAACAAGTTGGAAATTGTAAATTCAACAATGAGTAGTTTGGAATGAATCAGTGTATAACTGCAAGCGTTGCAAAGCAATCAGTAGCCTCCTCTTCAGTGGAGAGGGTGTGTGTTCTAAGTCTGGGTTTAAGGGTCTCTTTTCCTAATTTAAAAGGATAAACACCATGAGCCAGAAAAGGTGGAATACATTGGCCATGCTGTCAATCCAGCATGACTTCTGCCACGTTCAAAACAACTGGAAACTCAGAACTGGGAAGTCTCAGACTTCAGTGAGTTCAAGACAACTGAGAACTCAGAAAAACACAAGCTCCGACTGGGAAAATACGTTTTGAACGGTCATCCAACTCGGAATTCCAAGTCGGGAACTCTGGCCTCTTTCTAGAGCTCCGACCTGAAGATCACTGATGTCATGATACAACCTTGTTTTTTACCAAGTTTTAAGTTGTCTTGAAAGCACCGTAAATCCAGAGAATGACAGACTTTGATGACAAAGTTTGATGACAAAATGTGTCCACAAGGACTGCCTCGCCACATTCCTCTTCAAGTGAGCACATCACAACAAGGTGAGTCCAAAAATGTATTGTATACTGCTGCATAAGTGATGTAATATGCCAGGGAGATATGTATACTGTAGCTAAGAAAGTAATACTAAGTGTATGTTGTGTAGTAGGCTGTTAATAGCCCACGTGCTTCACCCTAATAATTTGTTAGCCTATAGCCTGTTTTAGAGAAATGTTATCAAATATTGTAAGAACTTTCATTGTCTGCTTATACGCCCCCTTTATTTATCCTACGGTTCTGACTTGGTGTACAGGGAGAATACTGTAAGAACGGCCCATGATCTGAATTATGTTGCTGTACATTTTAAAAGTGCTGAACGAATGGTTATATTGAATACATTTGTCTTTATATTGACGACTACTACGTTCCTCATTGTTTAAATCTGTCACGCGCTGGCCATAGAGAGCCCTCTGGGTTTCTCTATGGTGTGTTATGTCAGGGCGTGACTAGGGGGTTTCTAGCGTTCTTTATGTTGGTTTTTGTTTGGTTCCCAATTAGAGGCAGCTGTTAGTCGTTGCCTCTAATTGGGAATCCTATTTAGTTTGTCATTTCCCCCCACCTGTATTGTGGGATATTGTATTGAATGTGTTTTGTAGTTGCCTATGCGTGACACCATTTTGTCAGAGCTTTGTTTATTTTGGTGAGTTTCAGTTAATAAAAAAGATGTTGAACTCCACCCACGCTGCGCCTTGGTCCTCTCCTTGTCAAGATCGTCACGAAATGACCGATTGCCTCTTATCTGCTCATTGTTCCCTTATGTCATAGTTTGTACATCTCAATTCTCAGTAGAAACCACATTTGTTTAAGCAAGTCAGCCACATCAGCTATGTTTTTTAAAAAGGAAGTAAATGAGGCTTAATTAACTGTTGGGCTGCCAGACAAGGCTCCGCTGAAACAAATGGCTTATTTGCTACGTGACGTTTATTTGATAGAATATATGTTTCTTAGCCTGCACTCATGGAACCGCTACAAGTCCTTGGCAGGCCGCTTTTGCGTCTTCCATTCAGTGGACAACTATAAACCCTAGAAAGCCATCTAGCCATAAGCTAATTTGAAAGACAATAGCAAGGAATTTGTCTAATCTCAAATTCAGCAAACCACAGCCAGCCAGAGGCCGCAAGCTGATTTTATTGTTTCTATAAATACCTTCGATTTGCTGTGATTTTAATTAGATTTTATTTGCAAATGGAAAAACAATACAACCACACATGGACATAACGCATTTACAATCATTGAGGATGACATAAAAAATTTGATAAATAATTTACAGTTTAAATAGATTAATGAAAAAATTGCCTACATTTGCCATTCATTTAACAAACTATATATTTGAGGCAATACAAAGCTATTTTCTAGCAATGAAAGACTCTCTAAACCGCCTCACCCACTTGAAGAGAAGTGTTGATGACTATGTACAGTAGGTGGCGGTACCTCTTAAACACCACAGAAGAAGCCGAAAAGCATAAACAGGAAGCCCTTTGTCGAGTTTTCAAACCAAATACAATTCCACAGGCTTTTTCAGCATGTTTCTAATGTAAGATGTGTCTACATGAGACGTTTATTTTGATATTCATAAAGGTGTGGTCTTGCTTTTTATCAACTTTGTGACAAAGAAAGTAACTGTATCGTACTAATTTACTGTCGTGTTTTTCACCTGAAGAAACGTTGAAGAAAGAATCGCTTCAAGATGGATCGGGTAAGTTTGTTTGACTGTTATGAACAGTGCCTACTGTGGTGTATAAAATGCCTTGGTCTTGTTTTATTTGATCTTCCACATTCGTGCGTTGGATTTGAACATCTAGACAAAAGAAACCATGGTGTTTATTCCGCCAAGTAGCCTACTAGCCAATCGCACACATTGATGATACAAAGCAATGCGNTCACTTTTGCACTGGCAACATTTTTCATGTTTTCTATTTTATGTTGTAATCAGGCTGAGTATTTATTGGTTGAAGCGCAATGTTGAATTAAAATGTACCATCATATCAAAGCAAATCGGACACCAATGTCGATAAACTCGCAATTGAACTTGATGGGAATTACACAACACACTCCCTACCTCTCTATCACCCGCCAACGATAGCTAGTTCACTTCCAAATGCCAGTACTAAATATTTCCACAAAACATAGATGGCTAACTACATCAGTTCAAAACCAACACCAAACATTGTAGAAATTGTCACGATGCTACCTTGCAATTAGGCTTTTGTAACACTAGCTAGCTACTCTATAGTCCAAGCTACGGTAAGATCTAGCCATATTTCACTGTCAGACAAGACACAACTCAAACTGAAGCAGAGAAAACAATACAAATGTAAACAGAATGTTGTCCACTGCAGTGAGCAAATGCATGCTTGCTAGCATCAGGACAAACTGAGTTTCAAACATCCAGAATAAATTCAAGTAACTTATGCTCCTTCTCCTGTCTTCTTGACATTTTCAGCCAAATCATCTGTGCAGATCAACAGTGCCAAACTAACAACTGCCATTTGACTGCTTCATTGTTTTTCCAGCTCCGATCTGGATGCTGGACTAGCCCACGTGTTGGATATTTGTCAACAACTCTGCCATTCCAGTGGTGAGGGGCTACTGAGGGCAAGAAAATATGTATTACCTTAAACAAAGGTTTAAGGTAATACAGGCAGGCTCCACATTACTACTGCTCGGTCAATTAATGGTGATGGTCTTGCAAGTGTGAAAGCAAAGTGCTGTCATTTACACTGAACAAAAATATAAACGCAACATGTAAAGTGTTGGTCCCATGTTTCATGAGCTGAAATAAAAAATCCCAGACATTTTCTGTACGCACAAAAAGCGAATTTCTCAATTCTTTGCACAAATGTGTTTACATACAGTGAGGGAAAAAAGTATTTGATCCCCTGCTGATTTTGTACGTTTGTCCACTGACAAAGAAATGATCAGTCTATATTTTAATGGTAGGTTTATTTGAACAGTGAGAGACAGAATAACAACAAAAAATCCAGAGAAACGCATGTGAAAAATGTTATAAATGGAATTGCATTTTAATGAGGGAAATAAGTATTTGACCCCTCTGCAAAACATGACTTAGTACTTGGTGGCAACACCCTTGTTGGCAATCAGAGGTCAGACGTTTCTTGTAGTTGGCCACCAGGTTAGCACACATCTCAGGAGGGATTTTGTCCCACTCCTCTTTGCATATCTTCTTGAGGCTGACTTGGCAACTCGAACCTTCAGCTCCCTCCACATATTTTCTATGGGATTAAGGTCTGGAGACTGGCTAGGCCACTCCAGGACCTTAATGTGCTTCTTCTTGAGACACTCCTTTGTTGCCTTGGCCGTGTGTTTTGGGTCATTGTCATGCTGGAATACCCATCCACAACCCATTTTCAATGCCCTGGCTGAGGGAAGGAGGTTCTCACCCAAGATTTGACGGTGCATGGCCCCGTCCATCATCCCTTTGATGTGGTGAAGTTGTCCTGTCCCCTTAGCAGAAAAACACCCCCAAAGCATAATGTTTCCACCTCCATGTTTGACGGTGGGGATGGTGTTCTTGGGGTCATAGGCAGCATTCCTCCTCCAAACACGGCGAGTTGAGTTGATGCCAAAGAGCTCCATTTTGGTCTCATCTGACCACAACACTTTCACCCAGTTGTCCTCTGCCAATGAAAATCTGAATGATTCAAACTTCAGATGGGCATGTATATGTGCTTTCTTGAGCAGGGGGACCTTGCGGGCGCTGCAGGATTTCAGTCCTTCACGGTGTAGTGTGTTGCCAATTGTTTTCTTGGTGACTATGGTCCCAGCTGCCTTGAGATCATTGACAAGATCCTCCCGTGTAGTTCTGGGCTGATTCCTCACCGTTCTCATGATCATTGCAACTCCACGAGGTGAGATCTTGCATGGAGCCCCAGGCCGAGGGAGATTGACAGTTCTTTTGTGTTTCCTCCATTTGCGAATAATCGCACCAACTGTTCACCTTCTCACCAAGCTGCTTGGCGATGGTCTTGTAGCCCATTCCAGCATTGTGTAGGTCTACAATCTTGTCCCTGACATCCTTGGAGAGCTCTTTGGTCTTGGCCATGGTGGAGAGTTTGGAATCTGATTGATTGATTGCTTCTGTGGACAGGTGTCTTTTATACAGGTAACAAGCTGAGATTAGGAGCACTCCCTTTAAGAGTGTGCTCCTAATGTCAGCTCGTTACCTGTATAAAAGACACCTGGGAGCCAGAAATCTTTCTGATTGAGAGGGGGTCAAATACTTATTTCCCTCATTAAAATGCAATTCCATTTATAACATTTTTCACATGTGTTTTTCTGGATTTTTTTCTTATTCTGTCTCTCACTGTTCAAATAATGCCCTAGACACACACAGAGTGCACTTATTCTATTCTAAGATGTCACACATGTCCTGGAAAATTCCCACTAAGACCCATTGTGAGGCCCTTTTTTTAAGGTAGCTGTAACCAACAGATGCATATCTGTATTCTCAGTCATGTGAAATCCATAGATTACGTCCTAATGAAGTTATTTCAATTGACTGATTTCCTCATATGTACTAAAATCTTTGAAATTGTTGCATTTTATGTATTTAAGTATAATTTAAGACATTGGCCTCACGCTTCAAAGTTATTGTGGAAATTTACCCACTATGCTGTTTACTTTGTACATATAGCCTACGTCATATCGCTGAGTCTACATTTAAACTCAGAATGTTATTCTGTTCTTTCAAATGTTTTTCGTTTCTTAATCCCTACCTAAAGATTGTTTAAAATGTAGACCATGTGCCCGTCATTGTTGGATTCTTCTAGTATAGGCCTACCTCAAGTCCCGGCAGTGTGTTAACTTATTTGAACTATTAAACTTAATAAATGACTTGCTAAATAAGTACCATGGTTTCCCCCCCCACCAGCAGCCAACCAGCAGTGCAGCTGCCAGTCCCAGGGTTCCCCTCAAGGAGGTATAGTGACAGACAGCTGTAGGGTACTTTGCTTTATAAAATAAGCAATAACAGCTCAGACCAATTCCAGCATTTAATTCAATCGTATTACTTTTGTCATGTTTTATAGTGTTAATGTTTTATGGTGTTCCATAATATTTTATAGTGTTAAATAATGTAGGTCTACATCATGTTTCTTTGTATCTGCAGGAACAGTCCTGGACCTCACACTAGCTCTACTTCTGCCTACATAATATGTTAAGGAATCACTAGTTATCTTTCCTTCCTCCCAAAGTGTGCACTTGTTCACTTTCCTTCACTGATTTGAAAGGAAATTACTGGTATAAAAACATATGGTGGATACTCCCCTAGACCATGACTCCACCGATCAAATTGTATTGGTCACATGCACATGGTTAGCAGATATTGCGAGTGTAGCGAAATGCTTATGCTTCTGGATCCGACAGTGCAGCTGTATCTAACAGGTAATATCTAACTAATCCACAACAAAACCTAATACACACAGTCTAGTAGGAATGGGATGAGAATATAGAAGTATAAAATATATGGATGAGCAGTGACAGAGCGGCTAAGATACAATAGATAGTGAAGGATACAGTATACATATGAGATGAATAGTGCAAGATATGTAAATATTCTTAGTGGCATTATTAAAGTGTCTAGTGCTCCATTTATTAAAGTGGCCAGTGATATCAAGTCTGTAGGTAGGCAGCCGCCTCTGCTAGTTGTGGCTGTTTAACAATCTGATGGCCTTGAGATAGAAGCTGTTTTTCAATCTGTCTGTCCCAGCTCTGATGCACCTGTACTGACCTCGCCTTCTGGATGGAAGCGGGGAGAACAGGTAGTGGCTCGGGTGGTTATTGTCCTTGATTATATTTTTTGCCTTCCTGTGACATTGGGTGTTGTAGGTGTCCTGGAGGGCAGCTAATTTGCTGGAGAGCCCTGCAGTTGTGGGCGGTGTAGTTGCCGTACCAGGAGATGCAGCCCGACAGAATGCTCTCAATTGTGCACCTATAAAAGTTAGTGAGGGTTTTCGGTGACAAGCCACATTGTTTCAGCCTCCTGAGGTTGAAGAGGCACTGTTGCGCCTTCTTCACCACACTGTCTGTGTGCTTGGACCATTTCAGTTTGTCATTGATATGTACACCGAGGAACTTAAAACTTTTCACTTTCTCCACTGCTGTCCCATTGATGAGGATAGGGGGGTGCTTTGTTGTTTTCTGATAATCTCTTTTGTTTTCCTGACACCACACTCCGTGGGCCCTCACCTCCTCCCTGTAGGCTGTCTCGTCGTTGTTGGTGATCAAGCCTACCACTGTAGTGTCATCTGCAGACTTGATGATTGAGTTGGAGGCGTGCATGGCCACGTAGTCATGGGTGAACAGGGAGTACAGGAGTGGGCTGAGAACACACCCTTGTGGGGCCCCAGTGTTGAGGATCAGTGAAGTGGAGGTTATTTCCTTCCTTCACCACATGGGCCGGCCCGTCAGGAAGTCCAGGACCCAGTTGCACAGGGCGGGGTTCAGACCCAGTGCCTCGAGCTTAATGATGAGCTTAGAGGATATTATGGTGTTGAATGCTGAGCTATAGTCAATGAACAGCATTCTTACATGGGTATTCCTCTTGTCCAGATGGGATAGGGCAGTGTGCAGAGTGATGTTGATTGCATAGTCTGTGGATCTATTGGGGTGGTAAACAAATTGAGGTGGGTCTAGGGTGGCAGGTAAGGTAGACGTGATACACGTTTAAATGTTTTACTCACGTTGGCCACAGAGAAGGAGATCCCAGAGTCTTTGGTATCGGGACGTGTCGGTGGCACTGTATTGTCCTCAAAGCATGCATAGAAGTTGTTTACCTTGTCTGCGAGCAAGACTCCGATGTCCGCGACGGGGCTGGTGTTCTTTTTGAAATCCGTGATTGACTGTAGACCCTGCCACATACGTCTCGTGTTTGAGCTGTTGAATTGCGACTCCACTTTGTCTTTATACTGACGCTTTGCTTGTTTGATTGCCTTATGGAGGGAATAACTACACTGTTTGTATTTGGTCATGTTTCCAGTCGCCTTGCCATGATTAAATGTGGTGGTACGTGCTTTCAGTTTTGCACGAATGCTGCCATCAATCCACGGTTTCTGGTTAGGGAAGGTTTTAATAGTCACAGTGGGTACATCATCTCCTATACACTTCCTTTATAAACTCGCTCAGCGAGTCAGCATATACATCAATGTTATTGCCTGAGGCTACCCGGAACATATCCCAGTCCACGTGATCGAAGCAATCTTGAAGCGTGGAATCTGATTGGTCAGACCAGCATTGGATAGACCTAAGCACGGGCGCTTCCTGTTTTAGTTTCTGCCTATAGGAAGGGTGCAACAAGATGTAGTCATGATCAGATTTGCCAAAAGGGCGGGGGAGGGCCTTGTAAAAGTCGCATAAGTTAGAGTAGCAGAGGTCTAGTGTTTTACTTGCTCGTGTACTGCAATCGATATGCTGATAGAATTTAGGTAGCCTTGTTCTCAGATTAGCTTTGTTAAAATCCCCAGCTACAATAAATGCACCCTCAGGATATATGGTTTCCAATTTGCCGTCTTGGTATCCGCTTGCGGGGGGATATACACGGCTGTGACGATAACCTAGGAGAATTGTCTTGGGAGATAATACGGTCGGGATTTGATTGTGAGGAATTCTAGGTCAGGTGAACAAAAGGACTTGAGTTCTAGTAAGTTGTTAGAATTACACCATTAGTCGTTAATCATGAAACATACACCCCCACCTTCTTCTTACCAGAGAGATGTTTGTTCCTGTCGGCGCGATGCACTGAAAATCCCATTGGCTGTACTGACTCCGATAGCATGTCCCCAGCTAGCCATGTCTCTGTGAAACGGAGTATGTTACAATCCCGGATATCTCTTTGGAAAGCAACTCTTGCCCTGATTTCATCGACTTTGTTAACTAGGGACTGGACATTAGCGAGTAATATACTCGGAAGTGGTGGGTGGTGTGCGCGCATCCGAAGCCTCGCTAGAAGAGCGCTCCGGCACCCTTTCCTCCCTTTGCGTTGTTTTGGGTCGGCCTCTGGAACACTTAAGGTTTTCTGGGCTAACAATGTAAGAAATAATACATAAAAAAACTAAATACTCCACAGTTTCCTAAGGACTTGAAGCAAAGCTTGCATCTCTATCTATGATTGTGGCTGTAAATACAACTGTACATAATCCTTCTTCAGCCAGTGTGCTTCTATACAGTAGGGCAAAGTGGGTCACTGTGCTACCAATTAAAATGATGGTGTAGTGTACAATGCACTGCTGAAATACTTGGGTGGTAAATTTAGTTTATTCCACTCATTATCTGAATGTTGTTGATACACTGTAAGCTGCTGATTTTAGATGAGGATGCTGTTACAGTAACAAATCACATAGACAAGTGGATCTTGAACAATGTTGCATGGGGCAGAAATTGCACCAGGCTACACCAATACCTTTTTACTGTAGGCTTCTGCTACATGCCACAATACCCCTATATCTGATGGTTTATTTAACGTATGTACTGTATGAGGATACTGCAACTATAAGACTGACATTTTTCTCAACATGCTCCAAAACTAGGATAACTAGTGTCGTGGAAAATAATTTAAAAAATGTAAAACTCTGACAAGAACTTGTGAATTCAAAATAAGCTTGAATACAGAATGTACCAAAGCTCAGCCGTTTCATGAAACTTCTATTTTTCTGAACACAGCACTCAGCTTAAATACCTTTACAGCATATAGATACACCCCATATGTAAATAATGTCCCTCCCTATTCCATCTGTCACCATCGTCTTTCATTCCAAGTTCTTGCTTGTTCACGCCCAGTAACACCCCTATCTGTTCCAAGTTTAGATTATATGGTGGCAGGCCCTTCAATGTTATAACAATAATACATTTATTGTGTACATATATTTCTTGTATTGGCCATTCTGTTGTCATCTTTTAGACCTTAATGGATTAAATTAGTATTCTATCTCTACTCGATGTATAGGATTATTTCTTATGGTTTCAATGCATTGTTCTCTGTATATGAAAATAGCTTGTGTTGACCTCTCCTCACCACATTCTCTCTGTCTCAGAATTTGCTTGCTGGCGCTCACACCTGACAGCTGTTTGGGCTATGTTAGTAGCCCTGCAGGCGCCCGAGCCCTATCCTATATGTTTCTATTCCTTATGTCCTTTTGTTTCTGGTTCGCCTGTCTAATTTTACAGGCCCTGTAACTTGAATCTATGTCTGACTCTTAACATATGTATTTACGGGTCTCAGCATTGCAGCCTTGTCACTAGCCGAGACAACCTTTGGCATGTGTTCTGCTGAGGAGTGGTGCATGTGTTATCTGATGCCTTGTTTCTGGGAGTTCATATGTTCATATGGTTAATTGTGTAGTCTTTCCAAGTAATCAGAAAATGTACTTAGTATCATTAAAATATCTACAATAATAGCAAATCAAATTGTAGACCATGCGCCAAATTCACCTTAGAGTGAAATGCTTATTTACAAGCCCCTAACCAACAATGCAGTTTAAAAAACATGAATAAGAAATACAAGTAACAAGTAGTTAAAGAGCAGCAGTAAAACAACAGTAGCGAGACTATATACAGGGGGTACCGGTACAGAGTCAATGTGCGGGGGCACCGGTTAGTTGAGGTAATATGTACATGTAGGTAGAGTTATTGAAGTGACTGTGCAAAGATAATAACAGAGTAGCAGCGGTGTAAGGGGGGAGGGGGGCAAATGCAAATAGACTGGGTAGCCATTTGATCAGATGTTCAGGAGTCTTATGGTTTGGGGGTAGAAGCTGTTTAGATGCCTCTTGGACCTAGACTTGGCGCTCCGGTACCGCTTGCCGTTTGGTAGCAGAGAGACCAGTCTATGAATGTGGTGGCTGTAGTCTTTGACAATTTTTAGGGCCTTCCTCTGACACCGCCTGGTATAGAGGTCCTGGATGGTAGGAAGCTTGGCCCCAGTGATGTACTGGGCCGTACGCACTACCCTCTGTAGTGATGATGCTGTGAGCCATGACCAGCCTTTCAAAGCACTTCATGTCTACAGACGTGAGTGCTACGGGTCGGTAGTCATTTAGGCAAGTTACCTTAGTGTTCTTGGGCGCAGGTACTATGGTGGTCTACATAAAACATGTTGGTATTACAGACTCGGACAGGGAGAGGTTGAAAATGTCAGTGAAGACACTTGCCAGTTGGTCAGCGCATGCTCGCAGTACACGCCCTGATAATCCGTCTGGCCCTGCGGCCTTGTGAATGTTGACCTGTTTAAAGGTCTTACTCACATCGGCTGCGGAGAGCGTGATCACACAGTCATCCAGAACAGTGCTCTCATGCATGTTTCAGTGTTATTTGCCTCAAAGCGAGCATAGAAGTTGTTTTGCTTCCCTTTGTCTGTAATAGTTTGCAAGCCCAGTGTACTACAATTCGATATTAGTCCTGTATTGACACTTTACCTGTTTGATTGTTCGTCGGAGGGCATAGCTGGTTTTCTTATAAGCTTCCAGCTTAGAGTCCCACTCCTTGAAAGCGGCAGTTTTTGCCTTTAGATCAGTGCGAATGTTGCCTGTAATCCATGGCTTCTGGTTGTAGTATGCACGTACGATCACTGTGTGGACGACGTTATCGATGCACTTATTGATGAAGCCAATGACTGTGGTGTACTCCTCAATGTCATCGGAAGAATCCCGGAACATATTCCAGTCTGTGCTAGCAAAACAGTCCTGTAGCTTGGCATCTGCTTCATCTGACCACTTTTTTATAGACCGTCACTGGTGCTTCCTGCTTTAATTTGAGCTTGTAAGCAGGAATCAGGAGGATAGAAATATGGTCAGATTTGCCAAATGGAGGGCATGTGAGAGCCCTTGTACGCATCTGTGTGTGGAGTAAAGGTGGTCTAGAGTTTTTTTTTTTTTATTTATTTTTTTATTATTTTTGCACATTTAAAACTGATTTAAGTTTCCCTGCATTAAAGTCCCCGGCCACTAGGAGCGCCGCCTCTGGATGAATGTTTTCCTGTTTGCTAATGGCAGAATACAGCTCATTGAGTGCGGTCTTAGTGCCAGCATCGGTCTGGAGTGGTATGTAGACAGCTATGAAAAATACAGATGAGAACTCTCTAGGTAGAGTATCTCAAGATAAGCTGTAGACCACACTACCTCAGGCGAGCAAAACCTTAGATATTGTGCACCAGCTGTTGTTTACACACATGCATAGTCCGCCCCCCCTTGTCTTACCAGACGCCGCTGTTCTGTTCTGCCAATACAGCGTGTAACCAGCCAGCTGTATATTTATAATGTTGTCGTTCAGCCACGACTCCGTGAAGCATAAGATATTACAGTTTTTAATGTCCCGTTGGTATTTTGATTTTCCTCGCAGGTCATCAATTTTATTTTTCAATGATTGCATGTTCGCTAGTAGAATGGAAGGCGGGGGGGGATTTATTCGTTCACCTACGAATTCTCAGAAGGCAGCCTGACCTCCGTCCTCTTTTTCTCCGTTGTCTCTTTACGCAAATGTCGGATTTGTGCCTGTTCCCGGGAAAGCAGTATGTCCTTCACAGGGAAAAAAGATTCTGCCACTTCGTGGTGAGTAATCGCTGTCCTTATGTCCAGAAGGTATTTTCGGTTATAAGAGATGGTAGCAGCAACATTATGTACAAAATAAGTTACCAAATAAGTTAAATGCAAAAAAACACAATTTACATTTGTAAAAAATATTCCACTTCCAGTGAAAAATACTAGACATTTGTGGAAAGTAATGAACGAATACACACTTCAGGAGAAAGGAGGTATTATATGGATGCAGCCATCAATCAGAGATTTAGATTTTTGGTCAAAATTATATTCTATGTACAATACTTCCAATACTTGTCACCAGGACAGAGCTAGCCTGCCACCCTCCAACCTGCCAGAGTCCCCTTGTCACAACTCTCCTGGTAGCCCCTTACTGCTGGGTCTGAAGAGGGTGTTTGTGCTACTGGTCGACTGCAGGAAAACACCATGGGAGAGTGGAACTGTGAGAGAAGGACACGAGGAGGGTGATTTTGATTTCATCAAGTAAGAACAATGGGGTGTGTGGATGAGACTACAATCTGTTTATGTAACTTCTGTTAATTGATTGATAAACAGTATACACTCAGTGGCCAGTAAATTGTCAATCCAGTTTTGTGAACGGAGGTGGGTGTACCTAATAAACTGAGTGTATTTATTGATGATGAGGGTGGCATGTAATAAGTTATGGTATCAGGTAACTTTTTTTTATGAATAACGTAATAACTTCAACTGAACATGTAATAACCAATGTTTTATGTGTTACTTCACTAATGTTAATGCACACACCACCCTCCACCAATTACAAACCCACACACACAAACCAATGCACTTGTACTCTTACACAAACACATACAAGCACACAGTTATAGACACACGCATTGATAAAAAAATAAAAACACTCATCTGTAGTTCTTTAAGTCAATGAGACAGGGGCCTCGGTCGGGCAAGAGGAAGAAGGATTGGGAAACTGCAAATAACAATAAGCTGAACTCCACCTAGCAGAAACATCTTTGTATTAGCTACTATTAATTATGAGTTTATATTGTATTAAAGTTAAGGGACGTTACCCTGGGTGGGGTGAACCATAGTATTTATTTTACCAGGTAAGACTGAGAACACATTCTAATTTACAGCAACAACCTGGGGAATAGTTACAGGGGAGAGGGGCATGAATGAGCCAATTGTACGCTGGGGATGATTAGGTGACCGTGATGGTATGAGGGACAGCTTGGGAATTTAGCCAGGATACCAGGGTAAACACCCCTACTCTTACGATAAGTGCCATGGGATCTTTAATGACCTCAGTCAGGACACCCGTTTAATGTCCCATCTGAAAGACAGCACCCTACACAGGGCAATGTCCCCAATCACTGCCCTGTGGCATTGGGAGAAGAAAAAAAATTAGACCTGAGGAAAGGGTGCGTCCTACTTGCCCTCCAACACCACTTCCAGCAGCATCTAGTCTCCAATCCAGGGACTGACCAGGACCAACCCTGCTTAGCTTCAGAAGCAAGCCAGCAGTGGGATGCAGGGTGGTATGCTGCTGGCCAATAGTAGGGGATAAAAAGGGAAAACACCATCTTTTAGAACTGAGTGTCTTGCTTGCAAATTGCTGTAAGTGTATTCTCCGGGTTGCAATCCATATTAAACAAACTAACCTCTGATCAAAGAAGTTTCCTGTGGTCTCTTGTATGAACATATACAGAAAGTGTAAGGAATTTCTGCCCTGTTATCACTATTTCTATTCATTACGGAATAGTAGGCTAATAAATAGACATCAGTTGGAGTTGTGCATCTATAACAATTGTTTGCAGATCGCCATAATACCAAAGAAGAAGAAGACCCCTTCACAACAGCTCTGCTCCGTGAAGCGCAGGAAGCATGAATGCCCTGACTTCTCCCAAGGTTACATTTCCTAAATGCTGTATGGCCACAGCAGATGTTGGATTGAACATCAGACTTTTCTGCTGTCCTTGCAGTGAACCAGTAATGTGATCTGTACTTTATTTACGAGGCCACTCTTACTGGGCCTCAGCCAATAAAAAATATCTGGACGCTCGAAGAGAATAAGAGGCAAAGAGAGACGCCTACCTCAAGGGAAAAATCTGTCGCCCTCCGCAGGTGGCGTTTTTTAGCTCCACCAGGCAAGGATTTTTTTTGTATGGTCAATGAAAGAGTGTTGAACCTGGTCAATCAAAAAAAGAATGCTTATTTGCTATGTGATGTTTATTTGATCGAATAGAAGTTCCTTCGCCTGCAATCATAGGACCGCTATGAGCCCTATAAAGCCATCTAGCCATGAGCTAATTTGAAAGACAATAGCAAAGAATTCATCTAACCAAGCTGCTTTTGTTGTTTCTATAAATACCTTAGATTTGTGATTTTAGATTTTATTTGCAAATCTAAAAACAATACAACCACACGTGGACATAATGCATTTACTATCATTCAGGGTGATACAAAAACTGTGAAACATGTAATGTACAGTTTAAATAGATTCATGATATAATACAAAAGTATTTTCTAGCATAATGACTCCCTAAACCGCCTCACCCACTTGAAGAGAAGTGTTGATGACTATGTACAGTAGGTGGCGGTACCTCTTAAACACCACAGAAGAAGCTGAAGAGCATCTACAGGAAGTTCTTTGTTACCGTCCTCTATCTAGTTTTCAATCCAAATACAATTCACACGCAGGATGTTTCTAATGTAAGATTAGTCTACATGAGACGTTCATTTGTCACAATTTAAATCGAGTTTTGATATTTATAAAGGTGTGGTCTAGCTTTTCTTTATCTGAACGCTGTGACAAAGAAAGTAACTGTAGCATACACATTTAGTGTCGTTTTTTATTTGAAGAAACGTTGAAAGAATACAGTAACATTGGCTTCCACGATGGATCGGGTAAGTTTGGTTGACTTTTATTAATAGCATACCTATTGTGGTGTATAAAATGTCTAGGTCCAGTTTTCACGTGTGATCTTCCACATCCATGAGTTCGATTTGAACAGCTGGACAAAAGAAACCATGGTGGTATTTTCAGCCAAGTAGCCTACTAGCCAATCGCACTCAGATTGATGATACAAGGCAATGCTCAACCAGCAGCAGGTCAAGTCAGAACCAGGGAGAAATAATTAGGCATCGGGAACACCAATGATGTATATAAACCCTGGATTGATGATGTTACGGATTGGCCGTTCAGAGGCTTTGAAGCCACCGGTTAACTTTCTGAACACCTCAAATAGTTTCTCCAGATGTCAGTTCCACCACACACCCTTTACACACTGATTTGTTTCGCCCAAATAAAAAAAGACAGTTGAAAATAGGTGATTCTTGTTGCTAGTCTACCAGGTACGGTGCTTTTAGCTTGTGTTTGCGCGCGTCTTTATGCAGAAGTAATACAACAACGATATCTAGTGTCGAAGAATGATATGGAGGTAATATTAGTCAAATTATTGAAGATGTCCTCAGCGCAAATAAGCATCAGAAATGGTCTTTATTTAGCATATCAAGATCCTGATGTGGACCTCAGTCAAGAGCATTTGCATTGTATGTGCTGAGAAAATATATAATGTAGGCCTACTGTCAGTATTTGTCATCATATTGAGAAAATAGGCCTATGTGGACATCTTATCTCAGGATATTGAATGATTCCATATCCGCCCATAGGAAATGTCCATGTGTGATATTCAGAGTAATCCCAATATCATATGTCTAAAAGAAAATCGTTTTGATATATAGTTTTTTACATTAGAACTTGAAAAAACATTGGAACAAAGACATCTGGATTGTTTTGATACAGTTGAAGTCGGAAGTTTACATACACATTTTTCTACTCAGTAAAAATTCCCTGTTTTACGTCATTTAGGATCACCACTTTATTTTAAGAATGTGACATTTCAGAATAATAGTTTAGAGTGATTTATTTCAGCTTTTATAACAGGGTCCTTAGCAATGAGTTGCATCCTATACATTTATATAATCAGGGTTTCGGGACCGAGGTAAAGTTGGCTTTATATTCGGGCATTCAACAGACATTCTCCAAAAGCCATTTAAAAATGTAAAAATCAATAACCAATTCACAGTTTGTCACAGAATCATCAAACTAGATATGATTTATTCTATAAATGTCAAGCATACTTTTACAATCTTTGTTTTGAGAAAGAATTTCAGTTTTGATTTGATAGAAATACATAATCTAAAATATATATTAAAGATGAAGAAATCAATAACTAATTCAGTGATTGTCTAATTTAACAGCAAAGAGGCCCCTTCCAGTCATTTTCTAGTATTCAGGCAATATAAATCATATAGTAATAAAGCCAGACATTAAAAACATATGTGTTAAAAAAAAGGTTTCACACATCAATGTTGTAATATCAAACATTACAATAAAGGCAGTCTTTGAAATCCAAATCAGTTTAATCGTCACTTGTGCCAGATACGTGTGTACCTATTTTAGGGAATTGCTGTCATAGTATGTATCTGGTATCTTTCATAGTAGAATAATAACATAGAGTCATGATAATAGAACATTAGATCAATAACACAAGGATAAACCTGATAAAAGTTTCAAGACAAAGTTTCATACTTCTAAATGTCGTTTTCCGACGTTGACAGAGATGGCAGCCTCGCTTCACGTTCTCAGGAAGCTATGCAGTAGTTATTTTTTTTAAATGGATTACTTCTTACTTTGTTACCCCGGGAAATCTTAAGTTTTATTACATACAGCCGGGAGGAACTATTGGATATAAGAGCAACGTCAACTTACCAAGCGGATCCTCTGTTTTGTCCACGAACCAGGACAATAGACTGGATCCCAGCCGGTGACCCAAAACAACGGTGGCGCAGGAGAAGGCGGGAGATGCGGCGGTCTTCTGGTCAGGCTCCGTAGACGGGCACATCGCGCACTGCTCCCGAGTATACTACTTGCCAATGTCCAGTCTCTGGACAACAAGGTAGACGAAATATGAGCAAGGGTTGCCTTCCAGAGAGACATCAGCGACTGCAATGTTCTTTGCTTCACGGAAACATGGCTCACTCAGGACACGTTATCAGAGTCGGTACAGCCACATGGTTTCTTCACACATCGCGCCGACAAAAACAAACATCTATCTGGTAAGAAGAAGGGCGGGGGTGTGTGCCTTATGATTAACGAGTCGTGGTGTGATCATAACAACATACATAAACTGGAAACCACATATCCTGAGGCTGCATTTATTGTGGCTGGGGATTTTAACTGTGCTAATCTGAAAACAAGGCTCCCTAAATTTTATCAGCATATCGAATGTGCGACCCGGGCTGGTAAAATCCTGGATCATTGTTATTCTAACTTCCGTGATGCATTCTCCGCCCTCCTTTCGGCAAGTCTGACCATGACTCCATTTTGTTGCTTCCAGCCTACAGACAAAAACTAAAACTCTAAACGCCCGTTCTCAGGTCTGGTCAACGCTGGTCGGACCAATCTGATTCCACGCTTCAAGATTGCTTCGAGCACGTGTACTGGGATATGTCCCGGACAGCATCAGACAACAACATTGATGTATACGCTGATTCGGTGAGCGAGTTTATTAGCAAGTGCATCGGTGATGTTGTACCCACAGCGACTATTAAAACCTTCCCCAACCAGAAACCGTGGATTGATGGCAGCATTCGCGCAAAACTGAAAGCGCAAACCACTGCTTTTAATCATGGCAAGGCGACCGGAAACATGACCAAATACAAACAGTGTAGCTATTCCCTCCGCAAGGCAATCAAAGAAGCTAAGCGTCAGTATAGAGACAAAGTAGAGTCGCAATTCAACGGCTCAGACACGAGAGGTATGTGGCAGGGTCTACAGTCAATCACGGACTACAAAAAGAAAACTAGCCCCATCGCGGACCACGATGTCTTGCTCCCAGACAAACTAAACAACTTATTTGCTTCGTTTGAGCACAATACAGTGCCACCAACACGTCCCGCTACCAAAACCTGTGGGCTCTCCTTCACCGCAGCCAACGTGAGTAAAACATTTAAACGTGTTAACCCTCGCAAGGCTGCCGGCCCAGACGGCATCCCTAGCCGCATCCTCGGAGCATGCGCAGACCAGCTGGCTGGTGTGTTTACGGACATATTCAATCAATCCTTATCCCAGTCTGCTGTTCCCACATGCTTCAAGAGGGCCACCATTGTTCCTGTTCCCAAGAAAGCTAAGGTAACTGAGCTAAATGACTATCGCCCCGTAGCACTCACTTCTGTCATCATGAAGTGCTTTGAGAGACTAGTCAAGGATTATATCACCTCCACCCTACCTGACACCCTAGACCCACTCCAATTTGCTTACCGTCCCAATAGGTCCACGGACGACGCAATCACACTGCACACTGTCCTAACCCATCTGGACAAGAGGAATACCTATGTAAGAATGCTGTATATCGACTACAGCTCAGCATTTAACACCATAGTACCCTCCAAACTCGTCATTAAGCTCGAGACCCTGGGTCTCGACACCGCCCTGTGCAACTGGGTCCTGGACTTCCTGACGGGCCGGCCCCAGGTGGTGAGGGTAGGAAACATCTCCACCCCGCTGATCCTCAACACTGGGGCCCCACAAGGGTGCGTTCTCAGCCCTCTCCTGTACTACCTGTTCACCCATGACTGCGTGGCCATGCACGCCTCCAACTTAATCATCAAGTTTGCAGACGACACTACAGTGGTAGGTTTGATTACCAACAATGACGAGACGGCCTACAGGGAGGAGGTGAGGGCGCTCGGAGTGTGGTGTCAGGAAAATAACCTCACGCTCAACGTCAACAAAACAAAAGAGATGATCGTGGACTTCAGGAAACAGCAGAGGGAGCAGCCCCCTATCCACATCAACAGGACCATAGTGGAGAAGGTGGAAAGTTTGAAGTTCCTCGGCGTACACATCACGGACAAACTGAAATGGTCCACCCACACAGACAGCGTGGTGACAGTGCCTCTTCAACCTCAGGAGGCTGAAGAAATTCGGCTTATCACCAAAAACACAACTTTTACAGATGCACAATCGAGAGCATCCTGTCGGGCTGTATCTCCGCCTGGTACGCTAACTGCTCCACCCACAACAGTAAGGCTCTCCAGAGGGTAGTGAGGTCTGCACAACGCATCACCGGGGGCAAACTACCTGCCTTCCAGGACATCTGCAGCACCCAATGTCACAGGAAGGCCAAAAAGATCATCAAGGACAACAACCACCCGAGCCACTGCCTGTTCACCCCGCTATCATCCAGAAGGCGAGGTCAGTACAGGTGCATCAAAGCTGGGACTGAGAGACTGAAAAACAGCTTCTATCTCAAGGCCATCAGACTGTTAAACAGCCACCACTAACATTGAGTGGCTGCTGCCAACATACTGACTCAAATCTCTAGCCACATTAATAATTAAAAATTTGATGTAATAAATGTATCACTAGCCACTTTAAACATGCCACTTTATATATTGTTTACATACTCTACATTACTCATGTATATACTGTACGCTATACCATCTACTGCATCTTGCCTATGGCGTTCGGCCATCGCTCATCCATATATTTTTATGTACATATTCTTATTCATTCCTTTACACTTGTGTGTATAAGGTAGTTGTTGTGAAATTGTTAGATTACTTGTTAGATATTGTTGCATGGTCGGAACTAGAAGCACAAGCATTCGCTACACTCGCATTAACATCTGCTAACCATGTGTATGTGACCAATAATATCTGCTAACCATGTGTATGTGACCAATGAAATTTGATTTGATGTTGTTGGCTGTAAATACTACATCATCCTTCTTCAGCCAGTAGGGTCACTTTGTGCTACCATTTTAAATTATGGAGTAGTGTACTGCTGAAATAGTTGGGTGGTAAATTAGTTTATTCCACTCATTATCTGAATGTTGTTGATACACTGTAAGCTGCTGATTTTAGAGTAACAAGTCACATAGACAAGTGGATCTTGAACAATGTTGCATGGGGCAGAAATTGCACCAGGCTACACCAATACCTTTTTACTGTAGGCTTCTGCTACATGCCACAATACCACTATATCTGATGGTTTCTTCTACCTATGTGCTCTATAAGGATACTGAAACTATAAGACTGACATTTTTCTCAACATGCTGCAAAAGTAGGATAACGAGCAGCAGTAGTTCTGGTGTTTGGGTATTTCACAGGTGGAATCATCGTTCAAATTTCGGAAGGGGAGGGGACATTCGGCCCATATCAAGATCGAGAGGAGCTCCACATTCTGGTTCTGCTCCTCATTCTAGCATCTTCTAATCTCTCCTAACATGAATGAACCCAGAACTTAACCGAGCGGGTGACCAATTACGTGAGACTTTAGTTCTTGGTTAACCAAGACTAACTCAGTGGTGAAAGATGTGTTCAACTCAAATGAATGCTCAATCAAAGGTTCTGAACATAAAATGGGGCATTACAAGTGTTATCAGTCTTGGCATTTGTACTAAGAGTAAAAAAAAGATATAAACCACTTCCATTTGAAAAATGTGCTAAAGTGACTTTTTTTTAAAAACTGTAAATTTGTGGAAAGTAGTGAACGATTGCACACTTCAAGAAAAAGGAGATATTATAAGAATGCACGGCTAAAGTAATCAAATGTTTGGTCTAATGATATTCTATGTACCAAACTTCCTGTGGTCACCAGGACAGAGCTTGTCCGTCCCCGTGTCACAACTCTCCTGGTAACGTCTTACTGCTGGGTTTGAAGAGGGTGTCTGTGAGGCTGGTCGACTGCAGGAAAACAGCAGGGCAGAGTGGAACTGTGATAGAAGGACACGAGGAGGAGGGAGATTTTATTTCATCAAGTAAGAACAATGGGGTGTGTTGATTAGACTACAATCTGCTTCTGCAACTTCTGTTAATTGATTGATAAACAGTATACACTCAGTGGCCAGTAAATTGTTGATCCAGTTTTGTGAACGGAGGAGCGTGTACCTAATAAACTGGCCATAGAGTGTATTCATTGAAGAGGGCGGCAAGTAGCCTAGTGGTTAATGCCAGTAATCGCAAGGTTGCTGGTTTGAATCTCTGAGCCAACTAGGTAAAACATCTGTCTGTGCTCTTGAGCAAGGTACTTAACCCTGATTGCTCCTGTAAGTCGCTCTGCATAAGAGCATCTACTAAATAACACATTTTTACAAAAATAATACTATTTATGGACCTATATTTCCAGAACCTAGTTATTCAATGTCATTGTTTCACAGGGGACACACCAAACCATTGTTCTCTCAGTGGGAGGGGCTTATCACCTGTGGAGCCTCAACAACATCCTGTTGCTGACGAGACAGAGAAGAGTGTCTCCAGATCAGAACATCCCAAGAAACACCAGCAGAGACGTACAGGGAAGAAACCTCACCACTGCTGCTCTGACTGTGGGAAGAGTTTCACAAGTCAGAGTGGCTTCATTATTCACTGTGATCAGTGTGGGAAAAGTTTTGCTGCATCTAACACCTTCAAATCTAATGTAAGAATTCATACAGGGGAGAAGCCTTACCCCTGCCTTGATTGTGGGAAAAGCTTTGTTAGTGCAGGAGCCTTAACCGTACACCAGCGCATACACACTGGAGAGAAGCCTTACAGATGTGATCAGTGTGGAACGAGCTTCAATCAGTCAGGCAACCTGACTACACACCAGCTAATACACACTGGAGAGAAGCCTTATAGCTGTGATCAGTGTGGGAAGAGCTTTGCTGTATCAGAACAACTAACCAAACACCAACGCATACACACAGGAGAGAAGCCTTATAGCTGTGATCAGTGTGGGAAGAGCTTTGCTGTATCAGAAAAACTAACCAGACACCAGCGCATACACACAGGAGAGAAGCCTTACAGCTGTGATCATTGTGGGAAAAGGTTTGCTCTAGGTTCCACCCTGACTGCACACCAGCGAACACACACTGGAGAGAAGCCTTATAGCTGTGGTCAGTGTGGGAAGAGCTTTGCTGTAGTTTCCTCCCTGACTACACACAAGCGAACACACACTGGAGAGAAGCCTTATAGCTGTGATCAGTGTGGGAAGAGCTTTGCTGTATCAGAAAAACTAACTAGACACCAGCGGATACACACTGGAGAGAAGCCTTATAGCTGTGGTCAGTGTGGGAAGAGCTTTGCTGTATCAGAAAAACTAACTAGACACCAGCGAATACACACAGGTGAGAAGCCTTATAGCTGTGATCAGTGTGGGAAGAGCTTTGCTCAATCAGGGAACCTGACTACACACCAGCTAATACACACTGGAGAGAAGCCTTATAGCTGTGATCAGTGTGGGAAGAGCTTTGCTGTAGCTTCCTCCCTGACTGTACACCAGCGAACACACACAGGAGAGAAGCCTTATAGCTGTGATCAGTGTGGAATGAGCTTTGCTGTGGCTTCCACCCTGACTGTACACCAGCGAACACACACAGGAGAGAAGCCTTATAGCTGTGATCAGTGTGGGAAGAGCTTTGCTGTAGTTTCCTCCCTGACTACACACCAGCGAACACACACTGGAGAGAAGCCTTATAGCTGTGATCAGTGTGGAATGAGCTTTGCTGTATCAGAAAAATTAACTGGACACCAGCGAACACACACAGTAGAGAAGCCTTATAGCTGTGATCAGTGTTGGAAGAGCTTTGCTCTAGCTTCCACCCTGACTGCACACCAGCGAACACACACGGGAGAGAAGCCTTATAGCTGTGGTCAGTGTGGGAAGAGCTTTGCTGTAGTTTCCTCCCTGACTAGACACCAGCGAACACACACAGGAGAGAAGCCTTATAGCTGTGATCATTGTGGAAAGAGCTTTGCTCAATCAGGGACCTTGAATTCACACAAGCTAACACACACTGGAGAGAAAGAAGCCTTATATCTTTGATCAATGTGGGAAGCTCTTCAGTCAATTATGGACCCTTTATTCACACCAGTGAACACACTGAAGAAGGAACCTTATGTCTGTCTAGGTGGGAAGAGCTTTCTTTATTTGGGGCCAATGAGGAAAAAAACAAAGCACAAACATGCTGTATTTCATCTTCCTCCCTTCTGGCACCGTTTCCAGATCCCTAAATAAAGGATCAATAGAAAACATCTAGTGAACAGTCATATCCATCTCCTATTCTTAAACAGTTGACTTAATCTGATCACCATGGTAACCTCTGTGGTACATAATATGCAGCTCTGATCTAGGATCAGGTCTCCCCTGTGTCTATGTAATATCACACATTGGGATCTAAATGGATAAATGTTATTATAGAAAAAGTCACAGTGAACCTGTGTGAGTGTGTGTGTGGGGGGATGTTGATAATTGTATCTTCTTTCATGTACGCATGAATCTATTATTATTAAGTGTCATTATGTAGAATAATGTTTCAACAATAGGTGTATATTCATGTATTAAATTGATCAATACATTCAATCCATTATTTTCTAAACAAATCCATCATCTTCTTAAATTGTATATTTTATTTAGCTATATTGATTTAAAATGCTCCTTTAACTAATCAATAATACATTGGATAATAATATCCATGAGGTCAAGAACTATTCATACTGTGTCTTGTAACAACGGTTAATGTAATAAAACCGGTAAATGTAATATCTTGTTCGTTAATATGTTGAATTGTTATTGTAATGTAATAAGTTACGGTATCAGGTAACGTTTAATGAATAACGTAACTTCAACCGATCATATAATAACACCTGAACCAATGTTTGTGTTACTTCACTAATGTTAATGCACATACCACCCTCCACCAATTACAAACCCACACACACAAACCTATGCACTTGTACTCTTACACAAACACATACACACACAAGCACACAGTTAGACACACACATTGATACAAAAATAAATCATAATCTGTAGTTCCTAGTCGATGAGACAGGGGGCTCTGTCGGGCAAGAGGAAGGAGGATTGGGAAACTGCAAATAACAATAAGCTGAACTCCACCTAGCAGAAACATCTTTGTATTAGCTACTATTAATTATGAGTTTATATTGTATTAAAGTTAAGGGACGTCACCCTGGGCGGGGTGAACCATAGTAGGGGATAAAAAGGGAAACACCATCTTTAGAACTGAGTGTCTTGCTTGCAAATTGCTCTAAGTGTATACTCTGGGTCTCAATCCTTATTAAACAAACTAACCTCTGATCAAAGAAGTTTCCTGTGGTCTCTTGTATGAACATAGGGAATAAATTCCTTACACTTTCTGTATGTTATCACTATTTCTATTCATTGTGAAATAGTAGGCTGATAAACAGACATCAGTTGGAGTCGTGCATCTATAACAATTGTTTGCAGACCGCCATGATATCAAAGAAGAAGAAGACCCCTTCCTTCACAACAGCTCTGCTCCGTGAAGCGCAGTATGAATGCCCTGACTTCTGCCAAGGTTGCATCGCCGTAAATGCTGTATGGCCACTGCAGACGGCGGATTGAACATACATTGGACTTTACTGTTTCACTGCAAGGATGGCGCAGCTGTAATCGGTATTTTATTTACGAGGCCACTCTTACTGGGCCTCAGCCAATAAAAATATATGGACTCTCTAAGAGAACATTGTCAGAGAAGAAGAGGCAAAGAGAGAGGCCATCTCGAGGGAAATTCTGTTGCCCCCAGCAGGTGGCGTTCGTTTGTTTTTTCGCTCTACCAGGCAAGGAGTTTTTGTATGGAGGTCAATGAAAGAGTGAATTTGGTCAAGCAAAAAACGAATGGCTTATTTGCTATGTGATGTTTATTTGATCTAATAAGAAGTTCCTTAGCCTGCAATCATAGGACCGCTATGAGCCCTATAAAGCCATGAGCTAATTTGAAAGACAATAGCAAAGAATTTATCTAACCAAGCTGCTTTTGTTGTTTCTATAAATACCTAATATTTGTGATTTTAATGAGATTTTATTTGCAAATCTAAAAATAATACAACCACACGTGGACATAATGCATTTACTATCATTCAGGATGATACTAAAACAGTGAAACATGTAATGTACAGTTTAAATAGATTCATGATATAATACAAAAGTATTTTCTAGCATAATGACTCTCTAAACCGCCTCACCCACTTGAAGAGAAGTGTTGATGACTATGTACAGTAGGTGGCGGTACCTCTTAAACACCACAGAAGAAGCTGAAAAGCATCTACAGGAAGTTCTTTGTTACCGTCCTCTATCAATCCAAATACAATTCACACGTAGGATGTTTCTAATGTAAGATTAGTCTACATGAGACGTTCATTTGTCACAACTTAAATCGAGTTTTGATATTTATAAAGGTGTGGTATAGCTTTTCTTTATCTGAACGTTGTGACAAAGAAAGTAACTGAAGCATACACATTTAGTGTCATTTTTTATTTGAAGAAACGTTGAAAGAATACAGTAACATTGGCTTCCACGATGGACCTGGTAAGCTTGGTTGACTTTTATTAATAGTATACCTATTGTGGTGTATAAAATGTCTAGGTCTAGTTTTATTTCATCTTCCACATCCATGAGTTCCATTTGAACAGCTGGACAAAAGAAACCATGGTGGTATTTTCAGCCAAGTAGTGTGGTAGTAAAACATAACTGAGGAAAAACATACACATTGATTAATGCAAAGACACACATTAGTTAATGCACTATGTGGTAGCAGACAACATGATTGACATAACTTAGATTGCATTTCTAATATTGGCTGAGGCTTAAGTGCTAAAACAAGCATGCAAGATAACTTGGACAGCTGTCAAGATATAGGTGACACCAAGCAAGAACTAAAATAACTATAGGGCCAATAGGAGTAGTTCATGAACATACAAGGCATGACTCCTAGAAACAGAACGGCAAGTAGTATATCTGCCACTTATGAGCAGAACATAGGTCAAAGACTGATATGAGCAGAACATAGGTCAAAGACTGATATGAGCAGAACATAGGTCAAAGACTGAATTAGCTAATGCACAGAGCCACATTGGCTGAGGCTCATAAGTATATTTAAACCTGCTAAGAGACAAGCATAGGATCATATTACTAGACCTGCACTCACATTTAAGTTATATTAAAGTAAGGTAAACTGGAAACAGGATGACAGCAGAATGGCCAACACAAGTAATATATGTACACAATAAATATATTATTGTTATAACATTGAAGGGCCTGCCACCATATAATCTAAACTTGGAACAGATAGGGGCGTTACTGGACATGAACAAGCAAGAACTCAGATCAAAGATAATAGGTGGCAGGAGAGAAAGAGGGAGTGACCCATTTACATATGGGCTGTACCCATATACTGTAAGGGTATAAAGCAGAGCTCTGTGATCAATAGGATCAGCTGTATCCTGGACCAGCTCGGCTTTGATTGTTCTATATTAAAGTCTATCATTGAATTCAAAGGTTCTTGTAAGAGTGATACATTTTTGAAGATCTTTATTCCACGACAGTAGCCTACTAGCCTACCGCACTCAGATTGATGATACAAGGCAATGCTCAACCAGCAGTATTGTAGATTGTACTTATTTTAATGATACTTTTTCTGATTACTTGGAAAGACTATACAATTAACCATATGAACTCCCAGAAATAGGGCATCAGATAACACATGCACCACTCAGCAGAACACATGCCAAAGGTTGTCTCGGCTAGTGACAAGGCTGCAAAGCTGAGACCCGTAAATACATATGTTAAGAGTCAGACATAGATTCAAGTTACTGGGCCTGTAAAATTAGACAGACGAACCAGAAACAAAAGGACTTATAAGGAATAGAAACATATAGGATAGGGCTCTGGCGCTTGCAGGGCTACTAACATAGCCCAAACAGCTGTCAGGTGTCAGCGCCAGCAAATTCTGAGACAGAGAGAATGTGGTGAGGAGAGGTCAAGACAAGCTATTTTCATATATAGAGAACAATGCATTGAAACCATAAGAAATAATCCTATACATCGAGTAGAGATAGAATACTAATTTAATCCATTAAGGTCTAAAAGATGACAGCAGAATGGCCAATACAAGAAATATATGTACACAATAAATGTACTATTGTTATAACATTGAAGGGCCTGCCACCATATAATCTAAACTTGGAACAGATAAGGGCGTTACTGGGCGTGAACAAGCAAGAACTCAGATCAAAAGAGAGAAAGGGGGAGTGACCGCATTTACATATGGGCTGTACCCATATACTGTAAGGGTATAAAGCAGAGCTCTGTGATCAATCGGATCAGCTGTTTCCCGGGTCAGCTCGACTTTAATTACTCTGTATTAAAGTCTTCTTGAATTCACAAGTTTTTTGTACGAGTGTCATATTTTGAAGATCGTTATTCCACGACAGCAGCAGGTCAAGTCAGAACCAGGGAGAAATAATTAGGCATCGGCAACACCAATGATGTATATAAACCCTGGATTGATGATGTTACGTATTGGCCGTTCAGAGGCTTTGAAGCCACCGGTTAACTTTCTGAACACCTCAAATCGTTTCTCCAGATGTCAGTTCCACCACACACCCTTTACACACTAAATTGTTTCACCCAAATGAAAAAAGACAGTTGAAAATAGGTGATTCTTGTTGCTAGTCTACCAGGTACGGTGCTTTTAGCTTGTGTTTGCGCGTCTTTATGCAGAAGTAATACAACAATGATAGCTAGTGTCGAAGAATGATATGGAGGTAATATTAGTCAAATTATTGAAGATGTCCTCAGCGCAAATAAGCATCAGAAATGGTCTTTATTTAGCATATCAAGATCCTGATGTGGACCTCAGTCAAGAGCATTTGCATTGTATGTGCTGAGAAAATATACAATGTAGGCCTACTGTCAGTATTTGTCATCATATTGAGAAAATAAGATGTCCACATAGGCCTATCTCAGGATATTGAATGATTCCATATCCGCCCATAGGAAATGTCCATGTGTGATATTCAGAGTAATCCCAATATCATATGTCTAAAAGAAAATCGTTTTGATATATAGTTTTTTACATTAGAACTTGAAAAAACATTGGAACAAAGACATCTGGGTTGTTTTGATACAGTTGAAGTAGGAAGTTTACATACACATTTCTACTCAGTTTTTCACAATTCCTGACATTTAATCCTAGTAAAAATTCCCTGTTTTACGTCAGTTAGGATCACCACTTTATTTTAAGAATGTGACATTTCAGAATAATAGTAGAGAGAGATTTATTTCAGCTTTTATTTCTTTCATCACATTCCCAGTGGGTCAGAAGTTTACATACACTCAATTAGTATTTGGTAGCATTGACTTTAAATTGTTTAACGTGGGTCAAACGTTTTGGGTAGCCTCCCACAAGCTTCCCACAATAAGTTGGGTGAATTTTGGCCCATTCCTCCTGACAGAGCTGAGTCAGGTTTGTAGGCCTCCTTGCTCGCACACACTTTTTCAGTTCTGCCCACAAATGTTCTATAGGATTGAGGTCAGGGCTTTGTGATAGCCACTCCAATACCTTGACTTTGTTGTCCTTAAGCCATTTTGCCACAACTTTGGAAGTATACTTGGGGTCATTGTCCATTTGGAAGACCCATTTGCGACCAAGCTTTAACTTCCTGACTGATGTCTTGAGATGCTGCTTCAATACATCCACATTTTCCTCCCTCATGATGCCATCTATTTTGTGAAGTGCACCAGTCCCTCCTGCAGCAAAGCACCCCACAACATGATGCTGCCACCTCCGTGCTTTACGGTTGGGATGGTGTTTTTCGGCTTGCAAGCCTCCCCCTTTTCCTCCAAACATAACGATGGTCATGTTAGCCAAAACCTTATATTTTTGTTTCCTCAGACCAGAGGACATTTCTTCAAAAAGTACGATCTTTGTCCCCATGTGCAGTTGCAAACCATAGTCTGGCTTTTTTTATGGCAGTGGCTTTTTCCTTGCTGAGCGGCCTTTCAGGTTATGTTGATATAGGACTCATTTTACTGTGGATATAGATACTTTTGTACCTGTTTCCTCCAGCATCTTCACAGGGTCCTTTGCTGTTGTTCTGGGATTGATTTGCACTTTTCGCACCAAAGTACGTTCATCTCTAGGAGACAGAACGCGTCTCCTTCCTGAGCGGTATGACGGCTGCGTGGTCTCATGGTGTTTATACTTGCGTACTATTGTTTGTACAGATGAACGTGGTACCTTCAGGCGTTTGGAAATTGCTCCCAAGGATGAACCAGACTTGTGGGGGTCTTTTTTCTGAGGTCTTGGCTGATTTCTTTTGATTTTCCTATGATGTCAAGCAATGAGGCACTAAGTTTGAAGGTAGGCCTTGACATACATCCACAGGTACACCTCCAATTGACTCAAATGATGTCATATAGCCTATCAGAAGCTTCTAAAGCCATGACATCATTTTCTGGAAGGCACAGTCAACTTTGTGTATGTAAACTTCTGACCCACTGGAATTGTGATACAGTGAATTATAAGTGAAATAATCTGTCTGTAAACAATTGTTGGAAAAATTACTTGTGTCATGCACAAAGTAGATGTCCTAACCAACTTGCCAAAACTATAGTTGGTTAACAAGAAATTTGTGGAGTGGTTGAAAAACGAGTTTCAATGACTCCAACCTAAGTGTATGTAAACTTCCGTCTTCAACTGTACCTAGTTTAATGTTTCTGTGACACACTGAATTTAAATGGCTTTTGGCTAATATCTGTTGAATGTCTGTTGAAGTCCGAATATAAAACCAACTTTACCTAGGTGGTTTCGGGGCATTAGCCCAGTCCCCCAACCCAAGCACCACACAGCTGGAACGGTGTGCACTGCAGAGTTGTTGAGAAATATCCTACACAATTTATTAAGCTTTTATTACAGCAAAGACTAAAAACAGTAAGTGAATTGCTGTTTATTTATTGTTTAGGCTAATTATACAAAAGCTCCCTTTGTTACTTTGTTTTAAAACTAAAATGCTTGATTGCATTTCTAAGCATGAATGACTCGTCTGTGTGATGAAATGAACAAATGATTGACTGATTTCATGTGTGACAAAGCGATTTGTATTCTTTTTACTTTCGGTTTTGTACACAAGCTTCAAACAGCTTAAAATACAATAGTTTGGGTTATGGAAAATATATTTAAAAGCAGTTTAGATGCTGCAATGATACTCTACATTATATTTGCTTGTTTAGTCACAAACTGAAATTAGGCGAACTATAAAAAATGTAGCAACCAGGAAATGGTGGAGCAATTTCTGCATAGTGTAATCTTTTAAAATAATGTTTTAGTGTTTTTTTATTAGTTTTTTGGTAGGCTTACATGTATTTTTTTTTGTTTTTTTGCACACATGGCCCTTACGCTAGCTCCATTTCTACCTAGATACTATGTTACCGAATACCTAATTGTCTTTCCATCCTCCCAAAGTGTGCACTTGTTCACTTCCATTCACTGATATGAAAGGAAATGACTGGTATAAAACATATTCATAACTTTTGAAAATATTTTCCTGTCATTTGTTAACAATTCATTTAACTATCATTTAATCAAACTGCTAATAACTGAACTACGCAACCAAAATTGTATAGTGTCGAGTTGACGTAATTAATTGACATTAATTTAATTTAGGTTGGAAGGTAAAACCAAATAATTTATGGATATGGCAGTAAATACATCATCCTTCTTCAGCCAGTATGGCAAAGTAGGTCACTGTGCTACCATTTCAAATGATGGTGTAGTGTACAATGTACTGCTGAAATATTTTGGTGGTAAATTAGTTTATTCCACTCATTATCTGAATGTTGTTGATACACTGTAAGCTGCTGATTTTAGATGAGGAGGCTGTTACAGTAACAAGTCACATAGACAAGTGGATCTTGAACAATGTTGCATGGGGCAGAAATTGCACCAGGCTACACCAATACCTTTTTACTGTAGGCTTCTGCTACATGCCACAATACCCCTATATCTGATGGTTTCTTCTACCTATGTGCTCTATAAGGATACTGAAACTATAAGACTGATATTTTTCTCAACATACTGCAAACGTGGGATAACGAGCAGCAGTAGTTCTGGTGTTTGGGTATTTCGCAGGTGTTATCTTTCAAATTTTGGAAGGGGAGGGGACATTCGGCCCATATCAAGATGAGCTCCACATTCTGGTTCTGCTCCTCGTTCTAGCATCCCCTAATCTCTCCTAACATGAATGAACCCAGAACTTAACCGAGCGGGTGACCAATTACGTGAGACTTCAGTTCTGGGTTAACCAAGACTAACTCAGTGGTGAAAGATGTGTTCAACTCAAATGAATGCTCAATCAAAGGTTCTGAACATAAAATGGGGCATTACAAGTGTTATCAGTCTTGGCATTTGTACTAAGAGTAAAAAAATATATACCACTTCCGTTTGAAAAATGTGAGTGTTTTTTTTTTTAACTGTACATTTGTGGAAAGTAGTGAACGATTGCACACTTCAGGAGAACGGAGGTATTATAAGGACGCAGCCATTAATCAGAGATTTAGACTATGGTCACCAGGACAGAGCTAGCCCGTCCCCCTCCATCCCCCTCCACCCTGCCGGAGTTCCCTGGTTGCAACTCTCCTGGTAGCGCCTTACTGCTGGGTCTGAAGAGGGTGTCTGTGCGGCTGGTCGACTGCAGGAAAACAGCAGGGCAGAGTGGAACTGTGAGAGGAAACAAGGAGGGAGATTTGATTTCATCAAGTAAGAACAATGGTGTGTGTGGATTAGACTACAATCTGCTTCTGCAACATTTGTTAATTGATTGATAAACAGTATACAGTCAGTGGCCAATTTATTAGGTAAACCCATCTAGTACCGGATCGTACCAGCCTTTGCCTCCAGAACAGCCTGAATTATTTGGGGTAGGGATTCTATAAGTTGTCAGAAACGTTCCCCAGGGATGTTGGTCCATGCTGACGTGATGGAATCACACAGTTATTGCAGATTGGACGGTGGCACATTCATGCTGCCAACAGCACGTTCTAACTCATCCCAAAGATACTCTATTGGGTTAGGTCAGCAACAATGTTCAGATACACCGTGGCGTTAAATCGTTGCTGAATTGGTATCAAGGGTCCTAAAGTCTGCCAGGAAAACATTCCCCACACCAGTACACCACCGCCAATATCTTGTACCATTGACACCAGGCTGGATGAGTCCATGAACTCATGCTGGTTACGCCAAAATCAGCATGACGCAACAGGAACTGGGATTCGTCGGACCAGGGAATGTATTTCCAGTCCTTAATTGTCCAGTGTTGGTGATTGCGTTCTTACTGGAGCAGCTTCTTCTTGTTTTTAGCTGATAGGAGTGGAACAGTGCAGTCGTCTGCTGCAATAGCCCATCAGTGACGAGGATCAACGAGTTGTGTGTTCCAAGATGCCGCACTGCACACCATGGTTGTACTGCGCCGTTATTTGTCTATTTGCATGATTCTTACCATTCTCTTTCGACCTCTCTCGTCAACGAGCTGTTTTCACCCACAGGACTGCCACTGACTATGTTTTTGTTTGTCGCACCATTCTTGGTAAACCCTAGACACTGTCATACGTGAGAAGTCCAGGAGGTTGGCCGTTTCTGAGATACTGGATACGGTGCACCTGGCACCGACGATCATACCACGCTCAGTTGCTTAGGTCACTTGTTTTGCCCATTCTAATGTTCAACCAAACAGGAACATAGAACTTGTTAGGGAGCGGCGGCAGTGTTCGAAGATTTGGAGAGTCTGGCGTACCCAAAGTAAAATGCCTGGTACTCAGGCCCAGACGCTAGGATATGCATATAATGGTAGTATTGGATAGAAAACACTCTGAAGTTTCTAAAACTGTTAAAATAATGTCTGAGTATAACAGAACTGATTTGACAGGCGAAAACCCGAGAAAAAGAAGTGGCTCCTTTCCCACTTGGTATTGAAAGGTGGGGGATCTAGCTCCCATGTTGCAGTACCTATGGTTCCACTAGATGTCAAGTCTTTAGACAGGGTTTCATGCATTTATCTTGAAACGTCAAGGAGTAAGAGAAGTTTTTCCAACTGGACTAAGGAAGTCCCTCATCTCTTTGGCGCGCGGGACAGTGAGCGCGCACCTCGTTTTTGTCCTTTTCTATTGCCCAGGATATTATCCGTGTGAAATATTATCATTTATACACATATTAGTGTACCTAAGGATCGATTAGAAATGTTGTTTGGAGAAAGTTTATAGGTATGTTTTTTACGCTTTCTATGTCCTGTATATTGGACGAGTGGACGGTGGATTTCTGAACAAAACACGCCAACCAAACGGACCTTTAAGAATATAAAGAGGGACTTTTTCGAACAAAAGGACCATTTAATGTGTTGCTGGGACTCTTTGGATTGCCATCAGAGGAAGATCTTCAAAGGTAAGCAATTTATTTGATCGCTTTTTGTGAGTTTTGTGACACCCGTGCTGGTTATGGTACTATGCTAATGCTGGAAATATGCGGGGTGCTGTCCTCAATCAAATGTTATGCTTTCGCCGTAAAGCCTTTTTGAAATCTGACAACGCTGTGCGATTACCAAGATTCGAAGCTTTCGAAGAGTGTGCAACACTTGTATTTTCATGAATGTTTAATATTACTACTTTCGTAATTTGAATTTGGCGCTCTGCATTTTTCCGGATGTTGTCGTAGGTGACCCACTGCTCCCTAAGAAGTTTTAATGTCTCTGCTTATATAGCAAGCCACAGCCACGTGACTCACTGTCTGTAGGAGTGATCTATTTTCATGAACGGGGTAGTGTACCTAATAAACTGTTCACTGAGTAATATATTGTTGATATTTGTTTATGGATTCATATTTCCAAAACCTAGTTATTAAATGTCTTTGTTTCACAGGGGACACCCCTAACAGTCATTCTCTCAGTGGGAGCACATACTGGAGAGAAGCCTTATACCTGTGATCAGTGTGGGAAGAGCTTTGCTGTAGCTTCCACCCTGATTAGACACCAGCGCATACACACAGGAGAGAAGTCTTATAGCTTGTTAATTGTATCGACTTTCATATACTCATGATGCTATTATTATTAAATGTCATTATGTAGAATGTTTCAACAATAGGTGTATATTGGGCGGCAGGTAGCCTAGTGATTAGAGCGTTGGGCCAGTAACCGGAAGGTTGTTGGATTGAATCCCAAACTGACAAGGTAAAAATCTGTCATCTGCCCGGTAGGCTGTCATTGTAAATAAGAATTTGTTCTTAACTGACTTGCCTAGTTAAATAAAAAATAAAAAAATGTATTCAATTGATCAATAAATTCAAGCCATTATCTTCTAAACAATAACTTTAATTTGTTTTATAATCTAAATTTATTTGTTCCTAAAATGAATCAATGATACATTGGATAATATCCATGAGGTCAAGGTAAGAACTATGCATACTGTGTCTTGTAACAACGGTCAATGTAATAACTTAGATTGATAATGTAATAAAACTGGTAAATGTAATATCTTGTTGGTTAATATGATAAAATATTGAATTGTTATAGTAATAACTTTTAACATTTAATGTAATAAGTTACGTTATCAGGTGAGTAATAATTTATGAATAACGTAATGACTTCAACCGATCACGTAATAACACCTGAACCAATGTTTAATGTGTTACTTCACTAATGTTAATGCACATACCACCCTCCACCAATTACAAACCCACACACAAATCTAGCGCAGCGGTAATCAGTCTGGTATTTCATAGGCTACACTTACTGGGCGTCAGACAATAAAACTATCTGGACTCGAAGAGGACGTTGTCCAAGTGACGCTCGGGTAGAGTTAGACGATAACAGACATCAGTATTCTTGGTGAATAGGGTGTTGAACATTTGATGATCTTTCTGAAGTAAGATTAGCCTACATCAGATATTTATTTGTCTCAATTTAAATTGAGTTTTGATATTGGGGCGGCCGGGTAGCCTAGTGGTTAGAGCGTTGGACTAGTAACCAAAAGGTTGGAAGTTCAAATCCACAAGCTGACAATGTACATATCTGTCATTCTGCCCCTGAACAGGCAGTTAACCGACTGTTCCTAGGCCGTCATTGAAAATAAGAATGTGTTCTTAACTGACTTGCCCCATAAAATAAGGGTAAAAAATAATAATACACCTGTCAGCAACAAGTGTGGGGCTGAAAATAGCCAAATCCACTCATTTGAAGGGGTGTCCACATACTTTTGTGTGTGTGTGTATATATAGTGTACGTTTTGAGGAAAGCTAAGCAATATGGTTTTCTTAAATATATTGAATCTTCAATTAAACCTGAAATAAGTCCACTTCTCTTCGCTCTATCAACTTGCACATCGTTTTCTTGTTTGTTACATGTACAAGGGGGAGGATGTATAATGCTTCCATGCAACAGTCTATTTCAGCTCACAAGCCAGGCAGCACCCATTTTCATTGCTGATTGCAGCAAATCTTTGTTGCAATTTTCTTTTGCTACTTTCCCGGTGTGCTCTACTGAACATAACCCAGGTCTTCATACGATCATGGTGTGCTCTACTGAACATAACCCAGGTCATCATACTTTGTTTCTAACATGAATAGCAGTAGTTATTTCACGACAAAAGATGAATGTCCAATTTCTTGTGTCCAATTGTTTTATTTCATACAAGGTCATGAATGTGTACAAAGGTCATTTTTGTACAATACAGATACAGGAACAGAGTGAGAAAATATTATAAAACCGTATAAAATGTATTTGAAACCCTTCTGGTGTGCCTAGCCAGTGGCTTACCTGTTCTCAAACAGTTGTCTAAAGTTGGATCCAACCAGTTATCTATTGAGACTCAGATTCTCACACTCATATCAGTTTCTCTTTCTCTCACACACACTCTCATACCTTCACACTAACCAGTGTTATCTATCGATTCTCACACTCATATCAGTTTCTCTCTCATACCTTCACACTAACCAGTGTTATCTATCGATTCTCACACTCATATCAGTTTCTCTCTCTCACGCTCTCATACCTTCACACTAACCAGTGTGACCACTGTCCTTTCTCTGACCCCTATTAAAGACAATCAATAGGTGTCCAAAATGGCATCCAATTCCCTACATAGTGCCCAGATTGGCTCTGACCAATAGTAGTGCACTAAAGGGAACAGGGTGTGATTTCAGATAGGCCTACAGTGTATAATACTGAGGCGGCATGATCACACTATGACAATAACATTCTGTTTGTTATTCTGAGGTGGGAAACTAAATCTGAACGTCAAATCATATCAGCTATTATTTCTGCTGTAGCTAGCTAACATCTTATTATAAAGTTAGAATACTCACTTTTAAAAGAAGAAAATGTTGAAGGGAATTCAGAGCATTTCTCTATTTGTATTCTACCATTAGAGTATCTGGTAGTACAGTAGTAGTTTAACATATTCATGCAACAAAAACATTTGTTTACAGTAGAATTACTTAGCAGACCGATCGAACATTTAGAAAAATCTGAATCAAGAAAAGAACATGTGACATTCTGAAGAACAATATAACAAACAATATCCAGATTAAAGTGATCCATGTTCCCTTTGCTTATAGCAGTGTTTCAGGATGAAGATTTAGCCTGAAGCTGCATAGGAAACCAGACAGACAGAAGGCACAGTCCCATGTTACTGGGTATACTGTATCATGACTCCTAGACAATATGGTGTGTTATTTATGATGGTCTATGGCTGGTACAGAAGCATTAGCTATTGCTTGCAGTTATGTTTGATCACATTCATTGTACATCACTATCCATTTCGATGAGCTGCTAAACGACCCCTGCCTTAGCTTGAGGACACATTGCTGTAAGGTACCTCATTTCACTGCAAAGAAGATCGGTATGGACTGAACAAGGAAGAGTTTGTGATATTTGTATCTGATTGGGTTTCTGCAAGCCTTCCTTCAATGCTCTACTATGCTCATACTGTAAGTTAGTAGTCTATCTATAGGATGTTCAATGTGAAATGTACAGTGTTATATCAAAGAATATGGAGATCTATTATGGAAAAACATGATTTGTACAAATTAAAACAAATGGATTGGTCTAACAAACTTCGGCACCTGTTTAACTGCAAGAAGACGAACTATCTACAGTGCCTTGCAAAAGTATTCATACCCCTTGGATTTCTTCACATTTTATTGTGTTACAAAGTGGGATTAAAATTGATTTAATTGTATTTTTTTTGTCAACGATCGACTCAAAATACGCCAATGTCAAAGTGGAAGATATATATATATATTTTTGAAGATTGATAAAATAGATAACTAAAATATAGCCCCTTTGTTCAGGCAAGTCTGAATTAGTTTGGCTTAACAAATAAAAATTGGTGCCGGAGCAGAAGGCAGACGTTTTACGTGCCCCCAACCGATTGTGTTTTTTTGTTTGTTTATCTGCGTTGTTTGTAACTTATTTTTTGTACTATTTTTGTATATAATGTTGCCGCTACCGTCTCTTATGACCAAAAATAACTTCTAGATATCAGGATTGCGATTACTCACCACGGACTAGCAGAATTATTTTTCTTTCACGACTCTGACGAGCCCGAGGCGGAGGAGATACGGCTCCCTCTGGAACAGGCCCCGACCCCAGTGATCTGCGTGAAGAGGAGGCGGCGAAAGAGAGGCTGGAGGGCGGGCTGCCTTCTGAGGAGTAGGCAGCGATCGAATAAACCCCCACTCCCCACAATTCTGCTCGCAAACATGCAATCTAAATGGATGAGTTATTGGGAGGATTAAACTACTAACGGGACATTAAAAACTGTAGCATCTTATGCTTCACTTAGTCGTGGCTGTTAACATACCACCACAGTCAGACCGCATTGAATGAGCTGTATTCCGCCATAAGCAAACAAGAACACGGTCACCCAGATGCGGCTCTCCTAGTAGCCGGGGACTTTAATGCAGAAAAACTTAAATCAGTTTTACCTAATTTCTATCAACATGTTAAATGTGCAACCAGACGGAAAATAACTCTGGACCACCTATACTCCACACACAGAGATGCATACAAAGCCCTCCCTCGCCCTCCATTTGGCAAATCTGACCATATTTCTATCCTCCTGATTCCTGCTTACAAGCAAAAATTAAAGCAGGAAGCACCAGTGACTCGGTCTATAAAAAGGTGGTCAGATGAAGCAGATGCTAAGCTACAGGACTGTTTTGCTAGCACAGACTGGAATATGTTCTGGGATTCCTCCAATGGCATTGAGGAGTACATCACATCTGTCATTGGCTTCATCAATAAGTGCATCGATGACGTCGTCCCCACAGTGACCGTACATACATACCCCAACCAGAAACCGTAGATTACAGGCAGCATCCACACTGAGCTAAAGGCTAGAGCTGCCGCCTTCAAGGAGCGGGACTCTAGCCCGGAAGCTTATAAGAAATCCCGCTATGCCCTTCAATTTGCATACCGCCCCAAAATATCCACAGATGCTGCAGCCTCTATTGCACTCCACACTGTCCTTTCCCACCTGGACAAAAGGAACACCTATGTGAGAATGCTATTTATTGACTACAGCTCAGCATTCAACACTATAGTGCCCTCAAAGCTCATCACTAAGCTAAGGACCCTGGGACTAAACACCTTCCTCTGCAACTGGATCCTGGACTTCCTGATGGGCTGCCCCCAGGTGGTAAGGGTAGGTAACAACACATCCGCCACGCTGATCCTCAACACAGGGGCCACTCAGGGGTGCGTGCTCAGTCCCCTCCTATAATCCCTGTTCACTCATGACTGCACGGCCAGGCACGACTCCAACACCATCATTACATTTTCCGATGACACAACAGTGGTAGGCCTGATCACCGACAACAACGAGACAAGCCTATAGGGAGGAGGTCAGAGACCTGGCCGTGTGGTTCCAGGACAACAACCTCTCCCTCAACGTGATCAAGACAATGGAGATGATTGTGGACTACAGGAAAAAGAGGACCGAGCACGCCCCATTCTCATCGACGGGGCTGCAGTGGAGCAGGTTGAGAGCTTCAAGTTCCTTTGTGTCCACATCAACAAACTAACATGGTCCAAGCACACCAAGACAGTCGTGAAGCATGCACGACAAAACCTATTCCCCCTCAGGAGACTGAAAATATTTGGCATGGGTCCTGAGATCCTCAAAAGTTTCTACAGCTGCACCATCGAGAGCATCCTGACTGGTTGCATCACAGCCTGGTATGGCAACTGCTCGGCCTCCGACCGCAAGGCACTACAGAGGGTAGTGTGTACGGCCCAGTATATCACTGGGGCCAAGCTTCCTGCCATCCAGGACCTCTATAGCAGGCGGTGTCAGAGGAAGGCCCTAAAAATTGTCAAAGACTCCAGCCACCCTAGTCATAGACTGTTCTCTATGCTACCGCACGGCAAGCGGTACCGGAGCGCCAAGTCTTGGTCCAAGAGGCTTCTAAACAGCTTCTACTCCCAAGCCATAAGACTCCTCAACATCTAGTCAAATGGCTACCCAGACTATTCACATTTCTCTCTTATTCTTATCCATATTTTTTGACACTGCACTGTCGGTTAGGGGCTTGTAAGTAAGCATTTCACTGTAAGGTCTACATTGTGACGAATAAAATTTGATTTGAAGTTATATGGCCTCACTGTGTGTAATAGGGGTTATATTTTAATGACTAACCGTTCCTCTGTCCCCCGTACATACACCATCTGTAAGGTCCTTCAGTCAAGTATTGAATTTCAAGCACAGATTAAATTAAAGACCAGGGACCTTTTTGAAAACCTTATAAAGAAGGGCAGTGATTGGTAGATGGGTAACAATAACAAATCAGACATTGAATATATCTTTAAGCATGGTGAAGTTCATAATTATGCTGTGGATGGTGTATTAAACCACCCAGACACATCAAAGATGCAGTCCTCCTTCTGAACTGAGCAGCAGGATTGAAACAGCTCAGGGATGTCACCATGAGGCCATTGGTGATTTAAAAAAAAGCTGTGATGAGAGAAAACTGAGGTTGGCCCAACAACATTGTAGTGACTCCACAATAATGACTTACAATGGCAGATTGAAAAGAACAATACAAATATACAGAATTAAAATATTCCAAAACATGCATCTTGTACGCAACAAGGCACAAAAGTAATACTTTAAAAAACAACACTTTTGGGCCTAAATGCAAAGCCTTACATTTGGGGCAAATCCAACACAACACATCACTGAGTAACTAACTGCCTCCTTATTTTTAAGTGGTGGCTGCATCATGGTATGGGTATGCTTGACATCGGCAAATATTGGGGAGTTTTTCAGGATAAAAAGAAACGGGATGAAGCTAAGCACAGGCAAAATCCTTGAGGAAAACCTGCTTCAGTCTGCTTTACACCAGTCACTGGGAGAGGAATTCACTTTTCAGCAGGACAATAACCTACAACACAAAGCCAAATCTACACAGGAGTATTTTACCATGAAGACAGTGAATGTTCCTGAGTGGCCAAGTTACAGTTTTGACATAAATCTGCTTAAATCTATGGCGAGACTTCTTGACAGAGCTTGAAGAACTTTAAAAATAATAAATGGGCTAATATTGCACAATCCAGGTGTGTAAAGCTTTAAAAGAGACTTACCCAGGAAGACACAGCTGTAATCACCCCCTAAGTCAAATGTATTGATTTAGGGGGCTCAATACTTATGCAACAACTATATTTTTGTTACGTAATTTCTAGTCATATTAAATCAATAAAACATTTTCCACTTTGACTTGAGTATTTTGTGTAGATTGTTGACAAAAAAAATGTAATGTAATTAATTTTTAATCCCACTTTGGACCAACAAAATGTGATGAAATCCAAGGGGTGTGAACACTTTTGCAAGGCAGTGTAAATGTAGTGGTGGAGCCTCCCTAACACCCATCCTAGTTGACAGCAGTTCTAGGCTAGCATGTAGGCCTGCTGCAGGGCTGCCCAACCCTCTTCCTGAAGATCTACCGTCCTGTACGTTTTTTTTGTCACTCACCTGACTAATTATTAACAGGTCACCCAGACCTTAACTAGTGGAATCAGGTATGTTTGGTTACGGTTGGATTGAAAACCTACAGGATGGTAGATATTCAGGAAGAGCGTTGGGCATACTTGGTTTAAAATATGAAGTAATAGTTTTAAATGAAAAAGTATTTACAAATGTACTTATGTTATACTGTACATCTACATCCAGTGTAACTATCAATTTACTGTAATATAATCTATATACATACCACACGTTGTCCTCCCTCTCAGTATTTACCTTCAACCTCTTAGACAGTTTGCTGCACATTGTTTAAAGTTACAGGAACATAGAAATGAAAAATCTATGTTCATCATTATCAGTATTGTGACAGCTAGAGAGGCCAGGGACCTACAGGGATCTTAGGGGGAGGGCGAGGGGCCAGGGACATACAGGCTGGTTAGGGGGAGGTGGTAGGGCCAAGGGGCCTACAGGGTGGTTAAGGGAAGGATGAGAGAACAGGGACCCCTGGGGGCCCACAAGGGTGTTGTGAGGGGAGGATCAGAGGCCAGGGAGCCCAAGGGGCCTACAGGGGTGCTGTGAGGGGAGGGTGAGAGGCCAGGGAGCCCCAGGGGCCTACAGGGGTGCTGTGAGGGGAGGGTGAGAGGCCAGGGACCCCCAGGGGCCCACAAGGGTGTTGTGAGGGGAGGATCAGAGGCCTGGGAGCCCAAGGGGCCTACAGGGGTGCTGTGAGGGGAGGGTGAGAGGCCAGGGTGCCCCAGGGGCCTACAGGGGTGCTGTGAGGCCAGGGACCCACAGGGGCCTACATGGGTGCTGTGAGGGGAGCATGAGAGGCCAGGGACCCACAGGGGCCTACAGGGGTGTTAATGGTAGGGTGAGAGGCCAAGGACCCACAGGGGCCTACAGGGGTGTTAAGGGGAGGTTGAGGGGCCAGGGACCCACAGGAGTTCTACAGGGGTGCTGTGAGGGCCCCTGCTAGTAGAATATAGGGGCTGATCTGTCATCATTGATGGGTTGTCTGAAGTAAATCTCCAGGGCTCGGTCACTGTGGAGAGAGGGAGCAAGGAAGAGAGCTGTTTAGTCTGGATAGAACACACATGGAAGACACTTGGGTCAAACCCCTAATCCCAACTCATCACCCACCCTAAGGTATTTATCTTCAGTCTGCTGTTTGGTAGATTATAGAGACCCCCTAGAGAAACCAGAAAGTACAATAACAGTAGCCATTCTCCACTGACTAAATACTTTTGTTTCTCAATGTGTGTCTGTAGTTATTAATTATAAAGTGAATGTTAGAGCCAGCATGCAGGCGAGAACAAACAATGCTGTAGTGCTTATTATTGGAGTGAAGTGTTAAACATTTACTCTGAGAGTACAGAACAGACAGGCAGGGTTAGAAGGACTTAGGAGTCTTCTGACACTTTTACCTCCATGGAAAAACATTATTTTGCAACCCAGGGCCTCCTGGATTGGCCTCAGGAAGGAGAGCCAATCAGAGCGGTCGAAGGTTGGAAAAGGAAAAACAAAACAGGGATGTCCAGCACCTTACTGAAGCCAGACAGCCAATGACAGCCGAGAGAACCAGAGAGAGTGTGATTAGTTGGTTAGCTGAGTGAGTGAGCGAGCGAGCGGCGATGGAGGCTGGTGACTTACTGACGTCCTGTTCTTTCAGAACCGGGACATTTCTGGACCCAAACTGGAAGGTAAAGAAAACCCTTGGGTTTGACGGCCTTAGCGTGCATCCAAAACTGCACCGTATTCCCTATGCAGTGCACTATGTTTGAGTGTACTATGTAGGGAACAGGGTGCTTAAAGCTCATATCTCATAGTGAAGTCATGCATAGTGAGGTCACAGTTCTTAAAGGCATTGGCACAGCTAGTTAGTCTGATGTCAGATGAACATAGGTTAACTGATATAGGGTTCATTTCCCGGGCACAAATTAAACCTGGTATGTGACTACAACGGAACCCTATTCTCTATATAGTGCACTACTTTAGACCAGAGTCCTGATCAAAGTAGTGCACTATAAAGGGATTAGGGTTCCATTTGTGAGACAATCTATTCCTGGTCTAAAAATCATGGTTGCTTGAGAAAAAATAATTTTGTTCAAGACTACAGGATTCATCTGTGCCTGGGAAGCCAGCTCTTTGACTGGATTTTGTTAAGAACGATGGAAGACTGACGATACACATTTTCATGCCCTCGACTTAGCCAAGTGACAGCCTGGTGTTTGTCTGCAGACATGATGTGTAAAAAGCCTAACCACAGGGATGGCAAAGGGATGTGTGTGGCTGCTATAGCAGAGCACCTTCTCTACTACAGTGGTTTCCACAACCAGGGGTACCAGAACCCCCGGGGGGAATTGGCCTATACACAGGGGTGGGGGTTACCCCGGGAACAGCAGAATTCAGTTGGTGGTACAGTAACAGAAACAGTTTGGGAACTACTGCTCTACTAGATCAGATCAAACAGGTTCCACAGAACCAGAAACTAGGGCAGCATCCCAAATTACACCCTATATGGGCCCTGGTCAAATATATATATATTTTTAATTGAACCTTTATTTAAACTAGGCAAGTCAGTTAAGAACAAATTATTATTTACAATGATGGCTGACCCCAGCCAAACCCGGACGCCGCTGGGCCAATTGTGCGGCGCCCTATGGGGCTCCCAATCACAGCCGGTTGTGATACAGCCTGGAATCAAACCAGGGTGTCTGTAGTGACGCCTCAAGCACTGAGATGCAGTGCCTTAGACCGCAGCGCCACTCGGGAGCCCAAAAGTAATGCACTGTGTAGGGAATATGGGTGATAAGTGTAGGGAATATGGGTGATAAGTAGTGCACGGTGTAGGGAATATGGGTGCTGTTTGGGATGTGTCCTGTCTTCAGGCTATAACCCTAATACAAGTCAAAGTTCAAACAAACCAGGATTATATTCACATGGCAGCAAAACTAGAGAAATACTGTGTAAAGAAGGAGGGGAGGCAGGAAGGAAAGGAGAGGAGGCAGGAAGGAAGGAAGGAAAGGAAAGGAAAGGAGGCAGAAAGGAGAGGAGGCAGGAAGGAAAGGAGAGGAGGCAGGAAGGAAAGGAGAGGAGGCAGGAAGGAAAGGAGA
>QNTS01002719.1:136945-176771 GCA_003317085.1 Hucho hucho | reverse complement strand
TTTATTTTATGGGGCTGTTTTAGAGCATATTTGCCTGGTAGTTGGCCTAACTGACAAATGATGAGGAACTAACAATGGACAATTGTACTTGAAATTAACTTATTTTACTTTGAAATGTAGCATACATAATTGGTCATTTATACTGTAGATAAATGCTTGACAAAACATGTCAAGAATAAGATTTGAATTAGATCACATTTTCTAATTGTTTATTGACCCTAAAATGTAATAAAATTATGGTACCGTATGGTACTCTTTTCTTCTCTTCTATCATAGATTCATGCGATCATTATTTCCAACATGGATCTTTATTCTCCATCCCTCTGAAATACACTGACTTGCTTTTGAAAGAAATAACCTGGAAACACAATGGCAACGTTATATTGAAAAGAAAGAATGGAATCTTCAAACCAGGCAAGGCTGGGGACATCTTAGATGATGGGTCTCTCCAGCTCAAAGACCCGAAGTTGACAAACGAAGGTATTTACAAAGCAGAGGTGTTCAACAGCAATGGGGAAAGCATCAAAGAAGCGTTATTCAGACTGTGTATGAAGGGTAAGTCTCTCTCTTTCTTTCCAACCATACAAGTACCATATTCTCTCCTTTAGAGACACTGACAGCGGCCATTTTGTTTGTCTCCATAAAAAGTCTCCAAGCCCTCAGTGCAAATCAAATGTTCTGCTAAGGACGTCATCTTTACCTGTACCTTGACCAACACTGAGGGAGTGACTTTCAAGTGGAGCCAGAACGGAAAGCTCCTAAGTGGGGAAACAAAGCCAACTTTGACAATTGGTCTGACACAACTAAAAAAGCCGGACACCTTCACCTGCTCTGCAGTCTATAAGGTCAGCACGGAGACAAGTGACAACTTCAAACCAACATGCAACGGTACAGTATGTTTTGAAGGGCTCAATTGCAATTCTCTTTGTGTATCTCTGTCTCTTTCTCTCTTTTTTTCTGTCTCTCTCTGTTTTTCTTCTTCTGTTTTCAGGAAAAAAGTGACCAATATTTAAGATTGTGGCGCACCACATAAAAAAGACAAAAAGACAGTAAAACATCTCATTTGTCTCTCCTCTGCTCCACCCCTCATCCCCCACCCTCCTCTCAGCTGTCTCAAAATCTGGTGGTCATTTACTGTTTGGTTTTGATTTCTTGACCATGGTGTGCATCCTGGCCGGGGGAGGGGGCTTGGTACTCCTCCTCATCATCATCACCTTGGTGTGCTGTTGCCTCAGCCGACACAAGAGCCAGATGCGCTTTGAAGGTAATCGCTCTGGACCAAAGCTCAAACGTCTATGGCTATTGTGTTGGTGTTCTGTGAACAGAAACATTTATGGTATCTACAGTATCTTTCTTTTGTTCACTCCCTCATTTCATCTGTTCATTCTCCTTCACAGAGGAAAGTGAGTTGAGACTAGCCCCCCTGACCAAGACCCAGCAGCCTTCTCACCCAGAGGGCCAGACAAAGCATCCTTCTCACCCAGAGGGCCAGAAGCAAAGGCAGAGACCCCCCGGTGGGGCCCCACCTGGTTCCACGGGCCCCAGGCCCACGGCCAGAGCCTCCAGCCAGGGCGAGCCCCAACCCAGAGGCCAGGCTCGAGGGAGGCCTCCACAGACACCAATGGATGACGATGAGGAGCAGCCCCCACCGCTACCCCAGCCTAGGAAGAAAGGCCCTCACCCCCCCAGGCAGTGAGTCTGGAAACAGGTTTAGCCTATATACTTTCTGATCCAAGGGAAGGAGTTCCAGCAGTCTACATGTTGAAAATGTTGTTATCTAAAGAATAGAAAATTAAGGAAAAAACACCCACACAGTGTTCTATTGTACAAATGAATGTCGATTATTTTTACACTAGTTTTTATATAAATTTTCTTCCAATGCATTTTCAAAATTCCGTTTCATTGTTCTTATGTTGAATTGAGTGTTTATCAAAATCATCCATAGGTTGTAGCCTACCTATCTATCCACCTCCTCTTGAAGTAGCGACCTTAACTTGATGTCTGTGTGGTTGTCAATAAAAAGTAAAGAATTACAGGCACATAGTCATTGACTGAATTATGTGATTGCCAACCACAATGCTAATGATGAAGCTGTGCTTTGAGGCAATGTATGGCATCTTTCGATGATTAATAGCTGACAGAACTGGGTTCACTTCAAATACTATTTAGAGTATTGCAATTACTTTCAAATACATTTTGAATTCAGTATATGGATATTTTTCTTTTAAAGTACAAGTACATTAAGCAAAAATATTAAGGCAACATGTAAAGTGTTGGTCCCATGTTTCATGAGCTGAAATAAAAGATCCCAGAAATTGTCCTTTTGCAAAAAATAGCTTTTCTATCTCAAATATTGTGCACAATTCTGTTTAAATCCCTGTTAATGATAATTTCCTCTATGCCAAGAGAATCCATCCAGCTGACAAATGTGTCATATCAACAAGATGATTAAACAGCATGATCTTTACACAGGTGCACCTTGTACTGGGGACAATAAAAGGCCACTCTAAAATGTGCAGTTTTGTCACACAACACAATGCCACAGATGTCTCATGTTTTGAGGGAGCGTGCAATTGGCATGCTGACTGCAAGAATGTCTACCAGAGCAGTTACCATAAAATTTCATGTTAATTTCTCTACCATAAACCACCTCCAACGTAGTTGAATTTGGCAGTTTGTCCAACCGGCCTCACAACCGAACACAACTGCATTTTACCAATTTGAATGCACAGAGATACCGAGATGAGATCCTGAGGCCCATTGTCGTGCCATTCATCCGCCTCCACCTCATCTTTCAGCATGATAATGCACGGCCCCATGTCGCAAGGATCTGTACACAACTCCTGGAAGCTGAAAATGTCCCAGTTCTTCCATAACCTGCATACTCACCAGACATGTCACCCACCGAACATGTTTGGGATGCTCTGCATTGACGTGTACGACAGCGTGTATTTGAAAATAGTTTAAAATAGCATTCTATTTGTAGAAATACTTTCAAATAATCTAGTTGATTCAGGCAGCATTATTTGAAAATACTCAAATACACAGGAAATAAGTATTTTAAATGCAAATAATAAAAATGCACATGTATTTGAACCCAGGTCTGATAGCTAACAAATGCAAGATGATAACAATAGTTCTGAAAAGTTTTCCATTCACATCATTGTGCATTTGAGTCATTCTCTGTATTCACACCTCTGAGTAAAGCGCTAATGTAATCTCTTGTTTTCCTGTTACATCGCTGAGGCCTCTTGGCTGTGGTTTTGGCACAGCACCAACCCATAGCATGCAGGGAGCAAAGATGCTGAAAGCAACACTTATCTGAAGCCCTCGCTTCCACACATCTTACCTCCTTTTCCTGTGTGTGTGAGAGGGATGTGACGCTGTGTGTGTGTGTGTGCGTATTTGTGTATGCTGAACTGCATGTGACTGTTAACACAGGTTTTTGCACCCATTTTTTTACAAGCGTTTCGCTACACTCGCATTAACATCTGCAACCATTTTTATGTGACAAATAAAATTTCATTTGAAAAAACTCCTCCATCACACACCTGTTCACAATTTAAACCCTAGATGCGCTTTGCTTCCATGTTCATTTAATCTACTTGCATGACTATTCAAAAGTAATAGTGGAAGTGGGTGGGCCAGGGACCTACTTGTGGGCCATTAACGTTTTCCTTTGGGTGTCATTTAAACTAGTTAGTTGACAGAAATCTGAATATGTTCCTTAAAGACTTTGGCTGGGTCACGGACAATGAGTAAACGTTTGGGAACCGGTTTGATGACAGACCGGCAGGAGTCACAATAAAGTCAACCGAACGTAGCAGGCGTAAGAGAAACGCCTGAACGGAGTGCCCACATCCAGGTTTTCAGCGGAAAAGGAAGCTAGGTTGAAAATAGCTGTATCCCTGATACATGTTGAGGCTACAGTAAACTCAGGTTAATCACTCAGAGCCATGTTCGACAATCTGAACTCTGACCCCTAAACTAATCACTTCCCGTCTCTGGGTTAAATCATTGTGCCCTTAGGCACAGATCTAAGATCAACCCCCCCCCCCAAATATATAGCCATAATCGTTAGGGAAAAAACACAAAACTGTCCCAAGATCAGGTTCAAGAGGCAACTTGGACCTACTGCCTAAAACAGAGTGAGAAGGCTGTGGTTTGACCTTCAGTTTCCTGTCTGGGTTGTTAATATTGTACAGTCAGTCACTTTCAGTTAGTCACACTGAGGTACTAAGGCTTCAGCCTTCAGACAGAGACGCTATTCACATGCATTCAATGTTAAAGATAGGAGAAAATGGGTCAGAAAGATAAGAGCCGTGTGTATGTGTACGTGTACGTGTGCGTGTGCGTGTGTGTGTGTGTGTGTATGGTCAGTCACTCTGTTGTGTGGCCCAGTATAAATAGAGGTCTGGGTGACTGTGTGTGTGTGATGTGACCGTAAGCCGATTACATCCACCGTTTGGCTTTGGGCACCTGCCAGCCGTGCGCCTGTCCCCAAAACACACACTTGTTGCACACACTTAGACCCACAAACACACACACACCAACGCTCAAATCAAATGTTATTCATCACATGCTTCATAAACAACAGGTGTAGACTAATATTTAAATGCTTAGTTACACACACATGCACACATGCACACATACACACACAGTCTTGTACAGCTAACCAACAATTCAGTCCCATTCAAAATCCTATTTTCCCTAACCCTAAACCTAACCTGTACTCTTACCCACTAATTGTAATCTTAACCCTAAACCACCTAGAAATAGCATTTGACCTTGTGGAGACCAACAAAATGTCCCCAGTTGGTCAAATTTTTGTTTGTTTACTATTCTTGTGGTGTAAACTATACCTACAGCTAATACAGTGGCCAGTCTTCAGAGGTGTCAGGTTATTCTGCAACCCAGTCCCAAATCAACCCCCAGCACCAATCCCTATTCATTCGCTCACACACACAACATAAAAAAAAGAAATGTATTTAATTAGGCAAGTGAGTTAAGAACAAATTCTTATTTACAATGACGGCCTACCCCGGCCAAAACCTAACCCAAATGACACTGGGCCAATTGTGGGACTCCCAATCACAGCCGGTTGTGATGCAGCCTGGAATCAAACCAGGGTCTCTAGTGACACCTCTAGCACTGAGACGCAGTGCTTTAGACCGCTGCACCACTCGGGAGCCCAAAACATGCACACACATTTATACTGACTCCACACACACACACACACACACACACACACACACACACACACACACACACACACACACACACACACACACACACACACACACACACACACACACACACACACACACACACACACACACACACACACACACACACACACACACACTGACATACAATCATCATATACGTTGCTGCTACTCTATTTATCATATATCCTGATGCCTAGTCACCTTACCCCTGTACATACAGTTGAAGTCGGAAGTTTACATACACTTAGGTTGGAGTCATTAAAACTTGTTTTTCAACCACTCCATACATTTCTTGTTAGCAAACTATAGTTTTGGCAAGTTGGTTAGGACATCTACTTTGTGCATGACACAAGTAATTTTTCCAACAATTGTTAACATATTCACTGTATAATTCACTGTATCACAATTCCAGTGGGTCAGAAGTTTGCATACACTAAGTTGACTGTGCCTTTAAACAGCTTGGAAAATTCCAGAAAATTATGTCATGGCTTTAGAAGCTTCTGATAGGCTAATTGCATAATTTGAGTCAATTGGAGGTGTACCTGTGGATGTATTTCAAGGCCTACCTTCAAACTCAGTTCCTCTTTGCTTGACATCATGGGAAAATCAGAAGATATCACCCAAGACCTCAGAAAAAAAATGGTAGCCCTCCACAAGTCTGGTTCATCCTTGGGAGCAATTTCCAAACGCCTGAAGGTACCACGTTCATCTGTACAAACAATAGTACGCAAGTAGAAACACCATGGGACCATGCAGCTGTCATACTGCTCAGAAAGGATCTATCTCTGTCTTGGTGCGAAAAGTGCAAATCAATACCAGAACAGGACCTTGTGAAGATGCTGGAGGAAACTGGTACAAAAGTATCTATATCCACAGTAAAATGAGTCCTATATTGAAATAACCTGAAAGTCCGCTCAGCAAGGAAGAAGCCACTGCTCCAAAACCGCCAAAAAAAGCCAGACTACAGTTGGCAACCGTACATGGGGACAAAGATCGTATTTTTTGGAGAAATGTCCTCTAGTCTGATGAAACAAAAATATAACTGTTTGGCCATAATGACTATCGTTATGTTTGGAGGAAAAAGGGTGAGGCTTGCAAGCCGAAGAACACCATCCCAAACATGAAGCACGGGGGTGGCAGCATTATGTTGTGGGGGTGCTTTGCTGCAGGAGGGACTGGTGCACTTCACAAAATAGATGGCATCATGAGGGAGGAAAATTATGTGGATATATTGAAGCAACATCTCAAGACATCAGTCAGGAAGTTAAATCTTGGTCGCAAATGGGTCTTCCAAATGGACAATGACCCCAAGCATACCTCCAAAGTTGTGGCAAAATGGCTTAAGGACAACAAAGTCAAGGTATTGGAGTGGCCATCACAAAGCCCTGACCTCAATCCTATAGAAAATTTGTGGGCAGAACTGAAAAAGCGTGTGCAAGCAAGGAGGCCTACAACCCTGACTCTGTTACACCAGCTCTGTCAGGAGGAATTGGCCAAAATTCACCCAACTTATTGTGGGAAGCTTGTGGAAGGCTACCTGAAACGTTTGCCCCAAGTTTAACAATTTAAAGGCAATGCTACCAAATACTAATTGAGTATGTAAACTTCTGACCCACTGGGAATGTGATGAAAGAAATAAAAGCTGAAATAAATCATTCTCTCAACTATTATTCTGATATTTCACATTCTTAAAATAAAGTGGTGATCCTAACTGACCTAAAACAGGGACTTTTTACTTGGATTAAATGTCAGGAATTGTGAAACTGAGTTTAAATGTATTTGGCTAAAGTGTATGTAAAATTCCAACTTCAACATCTATCATTCCAGTATCCCTGCACATTGTAAATATTGTATTGGAACTGACCCTGTATACGTATAGCTTACTTACTTCTCGTGTTCTTATTTCACATGTTTTTGGTATATCTTATGTTATTTTTAATACTAAATTGATATTGATTACTGCATTTTGTGGTTTAGAGCTTGGTAGAAAGGCATTTCACTGTACTTGTGTATATGACATTAAAGGGGAATTTCACTCAAAAACGATATTTTGGTCTTTTTTTCATTAGTCCACTGTTGATACAGTCCCAAAATGTTTTGCATGTCAGCAGTCAAGTTTTCAAGATATAAAGACTTAAGAAGAAAAGTGTCTCCAGCCACATCATCATCCCACTTATAATACATGTTTTGGGGCAGCAGGTAGCCTAGTGGTTAGAGCGTTGGGCCAGTAACCGAAAGGTTGCTGGATCAAATCCCTGAGCTGAGGTAAAAATCTGTTGTTCTACCTCTGAACAAAGCAGTTAACCCACTATTCCCCGGTAGGCTGTCATTATAAATAAGAATTTGTTCTTAACTGACTTGCCTGAATAAATAAAGGCAAAAATAAATAAAAAATCATGAGGCATGCCAATATATCTTCCAAACACCAGCTTCAAGGGCATTATCACTTTTATACAACGGGTTACCAACATATTAAAATAATGATTTACATATTTTAATAAAAATATATATTTTTTAGCTTCAATAGGCTAACGTTACACATACTGTATCGATGATGATGATATTCTGTAGGCCTATTATTCACCTCTAAATAGCCACTAGTGAGGGCACATGAGATGAGACTTGGGACAGAGCTACCTGTGAAAATCCCGCCGCTACTCCCCTCCTCCAAAAACGGACTTCCGGACACGGCAACGTTGTTCCCTCCCTCTCCCGTTCCAAAACCAAACACCAGTGGACTTTCACTGCACGCACGTCCATTTAACCGATATCCGAACGTCTCCTCGCCAGTGTCGGTTCTCGTGGACAGCGTTTTGGGGATTTCTGAGAGGTCGCCGGTGGTTGGGTTTTTGAACTGAAGGTCCGAGAGGACTCCTTTCGCCCGTGGCGGATTTTAATGACAAAGGAACGAACTGGGAGTTAAAAAGACGCGAATTTGCAGGATGGAAAATCTATCTCTTCTACTCTTGTTTTTATCGATTGGTAAGTTATATTTGAAAAAGGGTTGTCAAACGGTCTGATAATATAGTCATAATAACGCGTGTGCTGTCGTTTAGTGGGAAATATTATATTTACGTTTTCACTTAACCTGATAAGAATCTCCATTGACAAAGCAATTAGTCAAATTCATTTAAAGGCACCGTTTTTTACTGATCATGCTGTTTCTCCTAAATTAATTACACATGACAGTGAGGTTTTTCCAAAACGAACCTTTTTAATATGTGAATAGATTTTCCCACGCCCAACTTCCTCGTTACATGTAGGCTACGGTGGTTGGTCACAGGTGAGGGTTCGTGGCAATTTTCCATTTCAGCTATTGAGAGCCTCAAATCCCGGTCGAAACTTCGAATCGTTCAATCAAATGAGAACGAGCGAGATAATTGATGCCATTAAATTAATTAAAAGTTAAAATGACAAGCCTTGACAATGGTCCAGTTACATGGAGGCAATATAACACGCGATGGGTAGCGGTCCAATTCGCATAGAGCCCCTTCATCAGTTGACAACATGTAACTAATGTAGTTGAACTTGGAATGGAGCACTGTCCACCACTGATGGACTTCTCTGTTATTACAGTCATTGGTTATCATATCTCAGTGAACAAGGCAGGGATATCCTTTCGTTTAGTTGACCAGACCATTTTATTTCACAACGGTGTGTCAAATTGTGTAGGATGGAGAGTGTGTCTGTCAACGTATACTCTGCGTCGCTCCTGGCTTCCCTGTGCCAGTGTGTTTGAGTGGCTGATTTTTAAATTAGTGTGGTACTGTGAGATTATCAAATGTCTCCAGTTAACATGTCTCCAGCCTTCCTGGAGCAGGGGATGTTGTGTGCCCGTCCGCGCTTCCCTATGGCTTTAAAGGCGTCCGCATGGTTCCCAGCCGAAACCGTTCGGAAGAGTTCGTCCATATTCTAACGATTTTTGGGGGGTTCGTTTTGTTTTTTTGGTTATTTGGGCACACGTTATTTTCTTGAGGCAAGCCGGAGTCTACGCTCTTTCGTCGGTGAATGGTCAACAGTAGGGATTCTGCAGGAAAGTCTGTCATTCAACGAGAGATGACTCGTATTCATACGCTTCAATTGAAATACTGCACCAAACAGCTTAGTTGTACACTGAACAAAAAATGTAAACGCGACATGTAAAGTGTTGGACCCATGTTTCACGAGCAGAAATAAAAGATCCCAGACATTTTTCATATGCACAAATAGCTTTTCTCTCAAATTTGGTGCACAAATTTGTTTACATCCCTGTTAGTGATCGTTTCTCCCTTGCCAAGATAATCCACCCACCTGACAGGTGTGGTATATCAAGCAGCTGAGTAAACGGCATGATCATTACACAGGTGCACCTTGTGCTGGGGACAATAAAAGGCCACTTTAAAATGTGCCGTTTTGTCACACAACACAGGGCCACGTATGTTTTGTGGGAGCGTGCAATTGTCATATTGACGGCAGGAATGTCCACCAGAGCTGTTGCCAGATAAATGAATGTTAATTTCTCTACCATAAAAGCCAATTTTAGCTTGATCTGAAAATGTGGTTGGTGGCACCGTATGGATGGTGTGACGCAATTACGAAGCCTCTGTAGGCACACACAGGCCAAAATGAGCTCCGTACCGGATCGCCGTGTGCCTCAAATTTTGTAAGAATGTGGAGGGCTCCGTGTTGACGGTAGGAGGTCCTGTATGAACACAACCCAACTTCCATGACCACGTCCTTCACAACAGCTCTGCGCTGTTCGGTGAACCGCAGGAAATATGAATGCCCTGACTTCTGCAGAGGCCGTATCACTGTAAATACTGCACAGCCAATGCAGACGGCGGATTGACCATGCATCGCCGTTAAGCCGCCTTAATTGTCCTCCATCCAGCCTCACCGCAGACCACTTGTATGGCATCGTGTGGGTGAGTGGTTTGCTGATGTCAATGTTGTGAAGAGTGCCTCGTAGTGGTGGGTTTATGGTATGGGCAGGCATAAGCTACGGATAACGAACACAATTACATTTTATCGATGGCAATTTGAATCCACAGAGATATGTGACGAGATCCTGAGGCCCATTGTCGTGCCATTCATCAGCCGCCATCACCTCGTGTTTCAGCATTATTATGCACGGACCCATGTCGCAAAGATCTGTACACAATTCCTGTAAGCTGAAAATGTCCCAGTTCTTCCATGGCCTGCGTACTCACCAGACATGTCACCTATTGAGCACGTTTGGGATGTTCTGGATCTACGTGCACGACAGCGTGTTCCAGTTCCCGCCAATATCCAGCAACTTCGCACATCAATTTGAAGAGGAGTGGGACAACATTCCACAGGCCACAATCCACAGCCTGATCAACTCTATGTGAAGAGATGTCACACTGCATGTGGTAAATGGTGATCGCACCAGATACTGACTGGTTTTCTGATCCATGACATCCAATGCATATCTGTATTCCCAGTCATGTGAAATCCATATATTAGGGTCTAATTCATTTATTTAAATTGACTGATTTCCTTATGAACTGTAACTCAGTAAATTATTTTAAATTGTTTCATTCATATTTTTCTTTAGTATTAAACGTCAGTTAATGACAGATCGTTTTTCAAGCGAAGGTCTTTTTAAGGGAGCATACTAGCACACTCATTTGCTTTTCCTTACAGTTTGGCTAGGCGCCAGTCGATATGAAGCGTGCTGATGGTTTTTCGACCTAAAGCCTAAACCATGGGTGTCAAATATACTGCACACTGGTGGTTTGAGTAAACTTATTTAATATACAAACTAAATATACATTTTTTTATTACTAAAACCAAATCGACACTGTAGAAATTATAATGGACCTCCATTAATTTCTTGCCTGTCCAGCTCGAAAATCACAAATGAAAGCTAGACAGCCAGAGCATCAAATTCCAAAAACAATTGATACAGGAATATTTTTATACCCACTTTTCAGTGCGGCCCACCGGACCTTGTTGAAGACCGAATGCGGCCCCCGGGCCAAAATGAGTTTGACAACCCTGGCCTAAATAATAAATACATGCACACTTCCCCAAACATGGTTGATGACGTACTACTGCCCTAGCTCTACAAAACCCTCTGTATGTATGGTTTTCAGCAGTTACATTTGCCCATTGTCGCCTCCATGTAAACTACATTTCCAACGCTGTGTTTTAACAATTTTTGCAACATATGCTCATATGCCCCATATCTTTCATATTGGCAAGAGAGAATCTTCCTAATAAAAGTTGTAGTAATTTTTTTTTTTTTTACATTGTATATTTATATATGAAAGATTCGTTCCTTATGTTAACACAACCGTGTTAATGTTAGAGCAAGCGTCGGGTCTCAAAACAAAACTCCCCCGGTCAGAAGATACAATGTAGTTGGCGCCTATGAATGGGGTACTACTGCCCATTCTCCCGTGTGTGAGCGAGCTATCGATAGCCTGCATTATTCGGGTTTGTAGAATGAACACAGCAGGAAGACTGATTGTTCCGATGCTGTATGATTCAGTTGGTCGGTTCCGATGCTGTATGATTCAGTTGGTCGGTTCCGATGCTGTATGATTCAGTTGGTCGGTTCCGATGCGGTAAATCCATGATCTACTAGACTACTCATAGACCACATGACCAGTTAATTCTCTCCACTTTCCTCTCCTTAACTGGGCTTAACTGGTCCGACTGTTTGTTTGGATAAGAGTGGCTTAAGAGCTGCTTGATAATATTAGTCACACTCCTAAGTGGTGTCCGGACAGTATAATATCACCTCTCTTCTGACGTAGGGTAAATCAAAGCGACAACATCCCCAGAACCAGAATGTTCCAGAAATGTTTTATGGACCACCTTCCCTCAAACGTCTATTTCTCCAGTTCCTTGATTGTCCCAAAATGCTAGGACAGGAAAAAGGGTTAAGTATACTGTATGTCAACAAGTTGTTTTGAAGGGAAATGTAAATCACTAAGGATCCAAACAAACGTCCAACTAAGGCAGTGGTGTAGGATCATATTGGAATGCTGCCAACGTTACTATTAGAAGTAGAGCGTTATGGAAATGTTCCCAGAAGGCTTTGCTCTTTGGTTGTTCCAGTTGGGATGTAACGGGGACTATTTCTGAGCTGTGGGGTCGTTCTTTTGAAAGCTGCTGGTGCGTCGTCACTTTGTTCTTGCCAAATGAGCTGACCTCTAGTTTGTCCTGATACTGTTCTTTGGTTTGTGGTGTGTGGGTGGGGGAGCATGTGTTGCTCCATGCTGGCCATGGCATGTGCACGCTCTTCCCCTCAGCCTGTTCAGACAAGCCTGGTGTGTGTGTGCACGTGCATGTTTGCTGCTCTTTCCCCTATGCCCATCCCAACAAGCCTGTACTTTATGTTGGTGTTCTCTATCTGGCTAGAGTAAGTGGTCTAGGCTGTTCCCTTCTCTAGCAAGACTGTCTCTCTGTATGGGTGTGGCTAAATAGTCTGTGGCGGCTTCCTTTCCTCAACTCCTTTCCTTCTACTCCAGTCTAAAAAGGTTACCATGTGCTTTGCTTTCACCTGTTACTATATGTCAGTGGAAATAAAGGAAAGCAGACAAGGAGAGGAACCACTTTAGATTTTTGATTCACCCATTGAGTGCAGCGACGCTAGGGTTCAGGTGTCAATATGTGGCCGTTTTATAGAACACAAATCAAATCAAAGGTAGTATCTAAGTGTATATTTAGCCTGCCCTGTGCTAAATATATCCATGTATCTCAACTGTATGAGTATTGTTAAGCAGAGAGGCTTTCAAGAGGTTAGCTAAGGAAGTCTGATGTGGTAGGAACGCTGTCATTGTGGGGGATTCTGCGGATTTTATCTATGCGTATCTATCAATGACGTGTGTGTGTGTGTTCTCTCTCTAGGTGTATCCCATGCCAGGGTGGTGTCTGTGTCCCCTGGACCTCTGCTCCGCGTGGAGGGCCAACCTGTCTCACTGCGCTGTGATGTCACTGACTACGAGGGGCCCAGGGAGCAGGATTTTGAATGGACCATGAAGCAGGGGGAGGCGGGGTCTATCCAAGTAATCTCCACCTTCGACCCAAAGTACTCGGACGTGTTGCTTAGCGACCGGGTGGCCAGTGGTGACCTGAGCGTGGTGCGGCTGGGGGACAGCGTGGTGGAGCTGAGGATACGGGAAGTTAGGTCTTCAGACAGCGCCGCGTACCTCTGCAGTACACCCAGTACGGACTCTGTCTTCAGCGGGAACTACAACGCAGGGGTGACGCTCAAAGGTGGGTCAGACACGAGTATGAGAGAGACTTATAGACTGAGTGTCTTAACCATCAGAGAGTGTGGACACACCGTATATCCATTTAGGAGAACTGTTTTAACTTCAAACTAGATCAGTCAGACCTTCATTATGACTTATAGTTTACATACGGAGGTTGGCTGGCTTGGAAGACCCATACAGCGTGTGTGTGTTCATGTTCTTTTGTTGTGGTTGTGGCTCGTGTGGTCTATTGAACACGGCTCATATCCCTTGCTTACACATGACTCCCTGTCTTAAGCTGGTGTTTCTCAGACCACACACACACACGTGTGCGCTTATATACTGTATACACTACAGTACACTTACATGGACACAGCTGCACTTTCCTTAGATGGACTGGTTCAGGATCAGCTATGTAATTTTTAACCCCAATTATGCTAATCTGCTTTGGGGAGAGAACCGTTTCCTATATCTGCTGCTTTGGGGAAACACTATTGAGAGGTGATCAAGTGGTGATTTCACACATGTTCAGTCTTCCAACACACACACACTTGGAGAGCAGATGCCAGATGGGTGTATTTATCTCATGTCAAATGGGGGTTGTTGGTTATTTCTGTTGAGCTGACTGTTGCCCTGTTATGAACAGTCTGTCTGAATGAGCTGAGGGAGAGAAAAAGAAAGCGGCTTAGTGGTGAATTGAGCTAGAACAGGTAGAGGGGGGAGATTATATTGTGAAATCTAAGTGCTCTTGAACTAGTAGGTGATTTTTAGTGCTGCTTTTAGCCATGCTGTAAAATAATGTTTCATTGTGGTGTAGTTGAACTAGTAGACGGTTTGTATACACAGTACAGTGAGATCCATTGATGTAACACCATGTAGTGTAAATTAGTTTACTGTGGTATGAAGAGTCACCTGTGTAGGTGAGGCAGTCTACTGACCTCATATGGGTGTGTCGACGCAAACAACATTCTCCACCAACACTTTCAGTTTTGTGTTTGCTTGGCTCACTAGTTTATCTGATTTAATTTTTATCTTCTGACTTAAGTGGCCTTGACATGTATACGGTGCATTAGAAAAGTATTCAGACCCCTTGACTTCTTCCACATTTTGTTACGTTACAGCCTTATTCTAAAATTGCTTAAATATTTTTTCCCCCCAATCTACATACTACCCCATAATGACAGCAAAAACAGGTTTTTCAATTTTTTTGTATATCGCTCTCTCATTTATTTATATATATATATATATACACACACACCTTATTTGCATAAGTATTCAGACCCTTTGTTATGAGACTTGACATTGAGCTCAGGTGCATCCTGTTTCCATTGACATCCTTGATGTTTCTACAAGTTGATTGGTGTCCACCTGTGGTAAATTTAAATTGATTGGACATGTCTGTATAAGGTCCCGCAGTTGATCGTGCATGTCAGAGCAAAAACCAAGCCATGAGTTCGATGGAATTGTCTGTAGAGCTCCAAGACCGGATTGTGTTGAGGCACAGATCTGGGGAAGGGTACCAATACATTTCTGCAGCACTGAAGGTCCCCAAGAACACATGGAATAAGTTTTTGGGACCAACAAGCCTCTTCCTAGAGCTGGCTGTCCTGCCAATCGGGGAGAAGGACCTTGGTCAGGGAGGTGACCTGATGGTCACTCTGACAGCGCTCCAGATTTTCTCTGTGGAGATGGAAGAACCTTCTCTGTAGCACTCCACCAATCAGGCCTTTATGGTAGAGTGGCCAGACGGAAGCCACTCCTCAGTAAAAGGCACATGACCGCCTGCATCGAGTTTGCCAAAAGGTACCTAAAGACACTCCGATCACGAGAAACAAGATTCTCTGGTCTGATGAAACCAAGATGAAACTCGCTGGCCTGAATGCAAAGCATCACGTCTGGAGGACACCTAGCACCATCCCTACAGTTAAGCATGGTGGTGGCATCCGCATGCTGTGGGGATGTTTATCAGCGGCAGGGACTGGGAGACTAGTCAGGATTGAGGGAATGATGAACGAAGCATAGTACAGAGATCCTTGAAAACCTGCTCAGGACCTCAGACTGGGGGCGATGGTTCACATTCCAACAGGACAACGACCCTAAGCGCACAGCCAAGACGACACAGGAGTGACTTCGGGACAAGTCTCAATGTCCTTGAGTGGCCCAGCCAGAGCCCGGATTGAACCTGATCTAACATCTCTGGAGAGATGTGAAAAATAGCTGTGCAGCAACGCTCCCCATCCAACCTGACCGCTTGAGAGGATCTGCAGAGTAGAATGGGAAAAACTCCCCAAATACAGGTGTGCCAAGCTTGTAGCGTCATACCCAAGAAGACTTGAGCCTATGTCATTATGTGGTGTTGTGTGTAGATTGAGGGAAACAAACAATTTAATCCGTTTTAGGATTGGACTCTAATGTAACAATGTGGAAAAGTAAAGTGTTCTGAAGACTTCCGAGTGCACACACACACCTTGGACAAATGTTTGCTCCCGCCCTGAACAGACTGAATGCTGCTTCTGCTATGACAACATTTCATGATCCACTGAATTGAACTGATGAGTGTGACAGTGATTTGGCAGCTCCAGGACACTAAGTCCAATATCAAAGACTTGGTAGAATGGCAGCTTACTGAGCTTCGAGTAAGAAGGTTCCTCAGAATATGAACACTTCAAAGCACAGTGATTCATTCTAGTTTAGAGGCTGGGAGAGAGGGAGTGGGGAAGAGTGAGATGAACAGACATTGCGAGAGAGCGACAGGCAGACATTGCCTGTCCCTCTCGCTCTCTCTCCCCCCCCCCNCATATGTAAGCTTGACATCGGTATTAATAAATGTTTCATGGATTATAAAAGCAGTAATGACTCTTGGCGATGAAGAAGAATGAACATGATGACATTTTGAGATGTTTGCTTACGGCAACATCTGTTAGCGTTCTGTCACCATGACATTTAACATGCAGTAAAGAACCACGTCGCTGTAGTGAAGCAGCAAATTAACGACGTTAGCCATGTGTGTAACTGTGTATCCTTTCCCTACAGTCATTGCTAACACCCTGAAGGTGGCCCCGAAGGCCCCAGAGCCCGCGGTCCCAGAGGGTGGCGACATCACCCTCTCCTGCAACGTCACCCACCACTTCTCCGATCCCACCTACCTGTCCGTCACCTGGTCGCTACAGAGACCAGGCATCCCATTGGTGGACATCCTGACCGTTGGCCCAGATGGGGATGTGGTCACAGGAAGTGACTCCGCCCAGCGCTACACTGACGGAGGGCTCCGATTGGTTATTCGCAGAGATGGGGCGTTTGGATTGGTTGTTGCCGGGGTGACGCAGGCTGATGCAGGGATGTACGTGTGCACAGGGAGGGATTGGACTCGTGAGGAAGGGGGTCAGTGGAAGAACATCGTGGAGAAGACTGTGGAGATGGGAGCTGTGGCAGTCACACCTACAGGTAAAGGGGATGGGGTGTGTCTTGTATGTACTTTAGTGTGTGAAACATTCAGCCGATCCTAAATCACTCCCCTTTGACCCTAACCCTGAGATATTTGCAGATCTGTACGGTCTGGATTGGTATAAGCGGTGCGATGGAGCTTCCACAATATTGCTTCCACCTTAGATGTAAAAATATCGAAGGGTTAGGACCAGCTGAGAGAGAAGGATCTGGGGGATGGTAGAGTCGTTTCTATGGCCCCTACTTTATTTTAGCCTAGCAGCATTTCTTTGTGTTGGAGAGGCTCTTGACCTAGAGATCTATCTCAGCCCCTCCCCCCGCAAGACCTTTATCCATGGATGTGTAAGGAACCCCTGACACACCACACACACACACACAGTGGTTGCCTGGGACACCATATCCCCCGAACCCTCTCCTGCATGGTGAGTGATTTTAAAATGGGGTGAGAGACAGAGGGACTAGCTCAGCAGGAAGACAACATGGAGAGACTGGGCCTTCCTTTACATGCTGTATCTAAGTACAGACTAGTGTAGCCAAGCAGCCACTATTGACTGTCTACTGAGCTGATAAAGTAAAGAGGATTGGAGAAGTCTAACAGTGGCCTTTGTCCGGGCTCTCTTGTCTAAACATACATGGTGAGCTATAGTGAAGTCATCTCACCTACTACCAGATATCCCAGTCTCCTATAGTAGCAGTATCCAGGATTTAATTTGAGAAATATAAACCCCCACAAAAGGGTTTAGCTTCAGTTCAGTTTCTGGAGTCATGAGTCGTATCATGTTTTAATGTGATTTTTTTTTTTCCTTTACTTTTCTTTCCATAGCTTTGAAACTCTGTTAACATTTAGCCTAAATCGTTCTCGGCGTATATTCACTTTTAATTGTTACCCATTTTATACTTGACATTTCGTGGGTTCTAGTGCTTTTGAAATTGGCTTTTTAATAAATAATAATCCTTGATCTTCAATATGTGCGTCTTTCAACTTCTCAATGTTGGCTCTTTTGATCTGGATGGTTTTAATCAAGTTTTACATTTTGAATCCCTTCTACTCTGTCTTCTCTTGATGTGTAGAGGACTTGTATCTCCATATCCAACTGTGCTAGAATGTTCTATATTTTCACCATATTGCTTCTACTTATCCAACCGGTCCAGTTCTACAGGTGTCTAGCAGTGAGGACCTAGGGGTTGTTTCCCTGTTTATTGGTTCTAACGGCAGCCATTTTGTCTTCTCCCTCTGCCTTCCAGCTCGTTCCCTGTCTGTCGTGGCCAAGTCCAACACCACGCTCAACATGGACGACACCCTGACCCTCACCTGCCTGGTCGCGGCCGGCAACTTGGCCTCCCTGGCCCTGGAGGTCACCTGGCTTGTGGACGGACGCACAGCGGTCAGCCTGGGCCGCGACGGGGTGGTCTCAAACGGGTCCCCCTCGGTGGGGCTGGAGCGGACGGGGCCTGGGGAGTTTAGGCTGGTGGTGAGGGGGGTAAGGGGGTCTGACAAGGGGGTGTACTCCTGCAGGGTCCGGGCCTGGGTCGGAGGAGGAGGAAGATGGTACCAGGCTGCGGAGAAGACCTCCAACCCAGTACAAGTTCTAGTCACACAGATCAGTGAGTGAAAGTGCTGTTAAAATATCTACTGTATGTTTTTCAGGTCTTGAAATGCAGTCCAACCAAGATTACCATATCTAACATACTATTAATAGCATTGGCCTCTCACTAGGCTTTGAACACACATGCTTCACCACGGCAGTAGACCAGTGATGCCTTGTACTATACAGGAACACTCTCACTCACACACACACACACACACATCACACACAGGCACCCGCAGAGTGAGCCTATCCATTAGTCAAGCCTTTTTTCTGACATATCTGCCCCCACAGTGAAAAATATTGATTATTCATGCCTGTTAAGGCCTAGCTAACTATTTTCTGGTTTCACACCCTGTTTTGCTTGCTTGCTCCCTCCCTCCCTCTCCAGGTAAGTCAGTTAAGTACAAATTCTTATTTACGATGACTGCATGGTTGCTCTGGGACCTAAGCGGTGGTGTAGGGTGTAACTGTATATGACCTGACAGGTTCAAGGTGCCGTGGTGTCACTCATGCCATCCATCAGAGTGTGTGGGTGGTCGTGTAGGGATTCATTAGTGACCACCGTAGCAAAACATTTTGCAATGGAAAAGTTCATGTCGTCCCTCCCAGTATGGTATACCAAACTGAGACAACCTTTTAAGCCAGTGGTTCTCAACTGGTTTTGCCTCGGGACCCAAATTGAACCAGGTTGTCTCAGTCCCGACCCAATATTCTCATCGCGAAAAGAATCTAAGATATACAATCTGTATTTTAAAAAAGTTATATTGATAGTAAATGTAGCAGTTATATATGACAAGGGAACAACATTCCAACCTCTCATTCATTAAATCCTGCCCATATTCTTGATGAAGAATGATCGGCTTGGATTTCTGAACTTTAAATGTTATTAATCATTAGTTGTAATAGAGACCTGAGGGGTGTCATAGCTGAGGGGCTACACCAGAAGTTGGTGGTTAAGCTTGGAATGTACTGAGTGTAAGGAAGCAATCATGTGGCAGGCATTGATAAGGGGAGAGAGCCATGGAATAGTGATGGCGGGGGTCCAGGTCAGGTCACGTTAAGGGAGAAAGAAAAGTTTATGGCCCGTATCACTTAGTTTCCTACCTAGCAATAAAGATGCAATGTTTGTTCCGATGTGTAGGAGGAGACTCGGCCTAGGAGAAAGGGTTAAATATCAGTGCTTGTGTGAATATGTTTTTGTCTAATGCCGCTGTATTGATCCTCTGGGAGAATAAACTGGGTTTGAGCTTTCATAGTGTCCATTGAGTTTTTACACATTAAATGTTAGAAACAAAATTTCAAAACTCACTGGTTTGAGACCAAAATCAACCAAAATAGCTTTGCTAATAGCGTTATATTGAAAATACTCGGAAGAAAATTCCTGTGACCCAAATTTGGGTCGCGATCCACCATATGAGAATCGCTGCTTTAGGCTACGTGTTGTATTTGTGTGTGGGATGCCGTGAAGTCCATTGGGTTAGCATTAGCATGATAATAAGCAACCCCACTGCTCCTAGTGTATGAAACCATCTTAGAATTCAGATCTTGAATGCTCCACACAGTAGCCGTTTGTGCTGCAGTAGCTGTGGGGTTAAATCTGCTCTGGAACTAGGTCTGCCTGGTGCTGGTTCTCTAGAGTCACAAACATGATGCTCCTCTGACACACAGACACACCCACACACACCAGACGCTGTGCAGTGAAAATGGTCATGGAGGAAAGGAATGCGTAGCCAGAGGCCAGAGTGTAGGAGTTCCCCTCTAGTGCCACAGAGCCCTACACCAACACAGACTCACCAACCGTATGTATGTGTTGGTGGTTACTAGATGTATGTCTTCTGTCTGCCATTGTGCATGTTGAGAGGGAAGTGCCCTGGGTTAAGCCTAGTGAGAGGGTTGTAGGCAAGGCCAGACATCAATGGAAGAGGAACTGTGCCTAATGTCTGGAAGACAGACACACACACAGACATTCACACCCCAAATCCCATGAAATTCAGACCTACTACACAGAGGAAATGGTAGTATACAGTGCCTTCGGAAAGTATTCAGGCCCCTTGAGTTTTTCCACATTTTGTTACGTTACAGCCTTATTCTAAAATGTATTAATAAAAATAAATCCTCAGCAAACTACACACAATACCCATAATGACAAAGCAAAAACTGGTTTTTAGAAATGTTTGCACATACATTAAACATAACTTATTTACATAAGTATTCAGGCTCTTTGCTATGAGACAAATTGAGCTCAGGTCCATCTTGTTTCCATTGATTATCCTTGATGGTTCTACAACTTGATTGACCAAGAACCCAATAGTCACTCTGTCAGAGTTCCTTTGTGGAGATGGGAGAACCTTCCAGAAGGACAACCATCTCTGCAGCACTCCACCAATCAGGCCTTTATGGTGGCCAGACGGAAGCCACTCCTCAGGAAAAGGAACATGACAGCCCACTTGGAGTTCACCTAAAGACACTCAGACCATGAGAGAAAAGATTATCTGGTTTGTTGAAACCAAGATTAAACTCTTTGGACTGAATGCCAAGCATCACGTCTGGAGGAAACCTGGCACCATCCCTACAGTGAAGCATGGTGGTGGTAGAATCATGCTGTGGGGATGTTTTTCAGCGGCAGGGACTGGGAGACTAGTCAGGATCGAGGCAAAGATGAACAGAGCAAAGTAAAGAGATCCTTGATGAAAACCTGCTTCAGAGATCTCATTACCTCCAGACTAGGTTGAAGGTTCACCTTCCATCAGGACAATGACCCTAAGCACACAGCCAAGACAAACCAGGAGTGGCTTAGGGACAAGTCTCAATGTCTTTGAGTGGCACAGCCAGAGCCCGGACTTAAACCTGATCGAACATCTCTGGAGAGACCTGAAAATAGCTGTGCATCAACGCTCCCCATCCAACCTGACAGAGCTTGAGAGGATCTGCAGAGAAGAATGGGAGAAACTCCCCAAGTACAGGTGTGCCAAGCTTGTAGCATCATACCCAAGAAGAATCGAGGCTGTAATCGCTGCCAAAGTTCCTTCAACAAAGTAGAGTAAAGAGTCTGAATACTTATGTGATATTTAAGTAGATGGAGGGGGGGCGACTATTTAATCAATTAATCAACAATGTGTAGAGAGTCAAGGGGTCTGAATACTTTACGAATGCACAGTATGTAGTAGCACGCGCACTCTCTCCAGGATACCTCCAACCACCATAAACCTCTCTGTCCAACAGTAGAGGTGTAGTATAAAGAGTTGGAAGCCACTGTGTGCTTCTAATCCCCTATGGAGGTACAGAGGGGGCTACCCTGGTGAGTCTTTCCTTGACTGATTGGTACTATTGTTTGACTCTACATCTGCAGTCCATCACATCAATAGGTACTGCATGTCACAATGATGACGGAAGCATGACACACACACACCACAAGTGGCACCTTAGTTGTGGAGGACGGGCTCATAGTAATCACTGGAACGGAATCAATGGAATGGTAACATAAACATGGTTTCCAAGTGTTTAGCATTCCATTTACTCCATTCCAGCCATTATTATGAGCCGTCCATCCCTCGGCAACCTCCTGTGGTTACACACACACACACACACACACACTTAATGAGCGATATGCAGAAATCCTGTTTGCTAATATTCTAATAGTTGGCCTGATTTCAGTTTGACGAAACATTATCTACATTCTGTAGATAATCACACTGTACCACCTAAACTGATGTGAAGTACCTTTTCAAAAGCCCCAAATCTTGTATTTTTAGTTGTTTGAAGCTGTTGCACAAAACCGGAAGTAAAAGATGCCAAAACTTTCAATGAGCTTGACAGATCTATAACTCTCATTTCTATGTGAATTTGGTCGGGTCGCTCAAAAAGTGACATATTACAGCTTTAAGTTGCTGTTATTCTTCCTCCGTCCTCCAAATCCCCCTGTGGTGTTAGTGCTGTGGTCCTCTCCATACAATCACCCAGAGTCACCATAGAGCTCAGTGGGTTCTCTCCAGTGGAGGCTCCACAGAGGAGGGGGAGGACCATCCTCAGTGAATTTCATAAAAATAAACCGTTAAACATGAATGTTACACTTTTTTTTATTTTTTTTAGATAAAACAATACAAAAAGATATTCACCAAATCATTGATTTAAACACATTGTTTTGCAATTGCGGTCTACAGTAGCATCAGCAGCACTCTGTAGGGCAGCACCATGGTGTACTAATGATTTTACAGCCTAGATCAGCTAGATGCAGGCCAGAGTGTGGAAGGTGGTATTGAATGCGTCACGGTCTCTCACCTTGATTACAAAAAATGACCTCGACCTGTGCACCTATGTTAATAACTTTCATTCATAGGCTAGGTTGTAGCAACCTCATGGGTATAGGGAAGATTTTTGTATCATGTATTAGCCTAAACCTATCGACGTTACATTGAGCTGGGTGAATCCAATATGCTGTAACAGAAAATAAGGTGCTATGATCATAAAATAAATGATCATTCTCCCTCATCATAAACAGCACCGACCACCACTGGTTCTCTCTCCATATCACCTTCATGTCTGAGTCAGGCTTCAGGATGCTCAGTGGCTGCTTTCTGCTGAGGGAGTGGAGGAAAAGTGATGATGGAGGGTGTTGACAGGGTGGAGACTGGGTGGAGGAATGCACTCTGGGCCATATCTGGTTCAACACACACCACATGCTCAAACACCCCAGTGAAACCAGAGACCCTCAGATGAAGGCCGGCGCTTCTTGGCAGTGGAGAGAGTCTTCAGAGAACATTCCATGGAACATGCTTAGTCCCTTTTCTCTTTCTCTCTCGCTTTTTCTCTCGCTCTCCTTTTCTCTCGCCTCGCTCATCCATCTGTCTCTCTGTCTTCACTCCAGATAGAACACCTGCTTGCTCTGTCCTAATAATTAAATCTCCCCTTGGCGTTTGAGTTGCCTAGCGAGTGTTTGTGACACACTAACTATGTTAGGTGTGTGTGTGCAGACACGTACGCTTGGGTGTGTTTACTATTTATCGGCACCGATGTTTAACTATTTTCATGAAATATACAGAATTTCATTAGTTACGTCTGGTTTGTGTGGTAGTCAGTATGAACAGGTGAACAGTACGTTCGTACACGTCTCTATAGTTCCTGTCTGTTGTAAACCGATTAGATCTCTATGGTAACACACCAAAACACTTGAAAACGGAGCAGAACTCCACACTCGAACGTCACATACTGTGTCGCACTCTTAGCTCCCAGGGAAACATGGCGGCTGAAGTATATTGTTCCTTTACTGTACGAGGTCAAAGCACAACACGTTTTATGTTCTTACCTGAACTTCGTACTGACATTGGATGACCTATTTCAAACACAGGCCAGGCTGTGTTTACCGTTGAAACTCCAGACCTGTTTTAACAGTGAGTCACTCATCCCCCCCAGAGATATCTGGCAGTTAACACTGTGTCAGCTTGCCCCTGCTGACACAACCCTAAGACAGGGCTGATCCAAATCAATTGAAACGCAAACTGGTTTTATCAGAGCTTTTAATCAACTGAAGTGTCTGTCTGTTTAGCGAGTGTGTGTGTGTGTGTGTGCTTGTAGTTTTTTTATAGGTCACACTCTTAAGGCAAGCAAGCACATAATCCTGAATGTAGTTAGTTTGTAGATCAGTGGTTGTTAACCCCTATGCTGTGCTAGGCTATACCCAAACCATGTCTGTTTTTCAATACGACCTTTCAAGTAAACAGAACTGTGGTTCTAGCTAGAGTGCATAGAACCCAAGTCTTTAGCCACAACCCAGCAGTAGGTCCATATAATGACATGCATATATGTATGAAGAACATTTAATGTATTATACATCTCTATGGTCCATACCAACCAGCTGGGAACTACAGCCAGGCTAATGGAACCCTAGTTGTTTCAGAATGTGCATTAGTTTTTTGAGGGCCATTACCTTCTTTATCAGAGCTGAGTAGAGTTCTTCACTGCCTGGTATCCGCTCTCTACTGGGTGGACTATATATCCGCTTTCTATTCCCTTAACAAATTGCCCTGGAACAGCTCTTGTCCTGTGTATAATGGCTCACTTTATCCGGTCTTGGGTAAGTAGGGGTGGGTGGGTGTGCGTGCACCTGTGTACTTGTGGGCACGTGAGTTTGTTATAGTGTATGTTTCGTTCCATTTGTAGGCCATTAGCAGGAAATGTGTTTGAGTCATTCTGCAGTGTGAGTCTTCCTTTGGTCTATTAATGGAGCTACGGTGTGTGTGTGTGTGTGTGTGTGTGTGTGTGTGTGAGGAAGAGGGATGAGGGGGATGAGAGCGGAGGAATGGGCACATGGGTAATTGGCGGGGATTCTCTCCTCACAAAGGAAGGAGGATTTTCGCAGATGAGCTTGTGATGATCCTCACAGCAGTGTAGCAGATGGTGACGGTGCATGATTCAGCCCCTGTGACGTCCAAATGACACAACACGGAAAACCCACGACCACACACACACACACACACTAATCGAGAGCAAGGAATATGTGTGTTCCCTGTTCATTGGAGCATAAAGGGACAATCTGTAGACTAGAGGTCTGACTGAGATACCAGCCCCATCACCTACTGAGACCCCACACACACTCTACCACTGACACTTAACATTGATACACTGTGTGTGTGTGTGCCGTTTCACACTGAGTGTTTGAGAAGTCTGATTGCCCCATTTCCGCGCGCACACTAGGAATGGGGTTTTGAAATAATTTCACTATTCGAATAGTATCATGAATTTTTGTCAGATATCTGGATATTCGTAATACTTTTTGTATGTTATTTATTTTTTGCTTAAGTTTTTAACCTGAGCACTGGTGCGGGAAGGAGAGAGGCTGATGCTCTGTTGCTCTGCTGAGGGGCCAGTGAGATGGGAGATAGCGAGACGAGTACCCAAGGCAACGCGACTACAGCCAAGACAAGCTAACTTGTAGAAGCAATTTATCATCCCATAGAACAATACCTGTCTCGATTGCAGGAACCTAGAAGCTAGCAAGCCAGTTCTAGCTAGCTAGGCTAATTGAGGCCACATGCTGTGCTTTCTCTCCAACCCCATTCAGATAAAGCAGCCTACCTGTTGGTTATTTTTGTTCTATCTTGCACTGCATTAGTGAACTCTCATTCCACTTGCTACAGATTGAGCCTCTTTGCCGCTTTGATTGGCCAACATAAACAACAAGCTACACACGTGAAGGCTACCGGTCGGCTACCAGTCTTCTGTGGGGCGCATGTCATAAATTACATTGAAATTTGTTTTTTATTAAATTCATAATTTGGAAGGTCATGGTATAAGAATGTCACATGGATATTTTACTTTGGAAAAATACTTTAAAAACACTTTTCTCTCTCACAAAAAATGAATACACACAATTACTTGAATACTAACGCCTGTTCAGATATTCAAATAACTGTGCACATCCCTAACACACACACACACCACCCATTGGATTCATGGCTACAGACAGGGAAGAGCTCTGCTCATCACTACCTTAGTGGATGTGAAGTGGCTTCCAGATGATTCATTTTATAACTAACTGCTCTGGTTGTGTATACTCCAGGAGTCAACATGTTACACTATCCTAAATGCCCTAAGGTGGATGTTATTTCACCATGTCCCTTCACTGACATTTAGAGTGTCTGTTTTATTAATGTTTCTCTCTGTCCCCCCCCCCCCCTCCATCTTTCTGTCCCTCCCTCCAGAGCCTAATTTCACCGTGACCCTTACCCCCTCGTCAACCCCGCAGGTCACAGGTGACCCCACAGAGCTGGCATGTCTTGTGACCAACATCACCAACTTCCTTGCAGGGGGCCGACTGGGCGTGGCCTGGGAGTACACACCACTTCCTGGTCCACCCGGCGACCGCCTGACAACCACACAGACCACCATCCCTATTGGTTCCCTGGATGCCCACGGCAACCTGAAGTCTGGGACGCTGTACCGTGATAGGCTGGAGTCTGGTGCCATCGTTCTGACCCGAGTAGAGCCGGATACATTCAAGCTCCGCTTCCTCCGTACACAGGTAGGTAGGTGTGTGTGTGTGTGTGTGTGTGTGTGTGTGTGTGTGTACCTCAAGCACAATCTTATGTTAAACACACAAGTTTGTATTAAACCTAGAGCCGCTAACAAGGTGTGTGTGTGTGTGTATACCGTCAGGAGGTGGACATTGGGGTGTATGCGTGCAGTGTGACAGCGTGGACTCCCTCTAGGCAGGGTGGAATGGAGGAGGCAGCAGAGTTCCTCACCCCGCCTCTGACCGTCCGATGGGAACCCAAACGTAAGTAGTGATGACACTCATTTTTCACTCTCTCGCACTTCTCCTCCCTCCATCCTTTTTTATTTCTCTTTTGATGAAACCACCTGAATATAGCAATGTTATTAAATACACTTGTCATTCTGCTATGTTCATTTGTTTTCTATGTGATGTGTTTGAGGTAATAAGGGATGTGTGTTCTGTATGGGAGTCCAAGCTAGAGGATGTAAAACATTCCCATGTAACCTTGGCTTGTTTCATGTTGGCCGCTCAACAAACATGGCAGAGGATGTAGAGGCGCCAATGTATGTCTGACAACAGGAAAGCCTGTACCATGGCACACCACAAGCCTAGGACACACACAGACGGATGCATCAGTCTCTAACATACCAGAGATGGTGTCAGTCAGTTTGGCGTGTGAGTATTTATTATGGATCCCTATTAGTTCCTGCCAAGGCAGCAGCTACTCTTCCTGGGGTCTGTCAAAATGAAGGCAGTTATACAATTTAAAAAACATTACAATACGTTCACAGATTTCACAAAACACTCTGTGCCCTCAGGCCCCTACTCCACCACTACCACATATCTACATTACAAAATGCATGTGTACGTGTGTGGATAGTGCGTGTGTATGCATGTGTCTGTGCCTATGTTTGTGTTGCTTCAGTCTCCCCTGTTCCATAAGGTGTATTTTTCTGTTTTTTAAATCTAATTTTACTGGTTTGGTATTTGGTATTTTATTAGGATCCCCATTAGCTGTTGCAAAAGTAGCAGCTACTCTTCCTGGGGTCCACACAGCATGAAACATGACATAATACAGGACAAGAGTAGCTAAAGGACAGAACTATATACAATAGGGAGGGTGGTCTACTTGATGTGGAATAGAGTACCATGTAGTCATGGCTCTATGTAGTACTCTGCGCCTCCTGTTGTCTGTTCTGGACTTGGGGACTGTGAAGAGACCTCTGGTGGCGTGTCTTGTGGTGTATGCATGGGTGTCTGAGCTGTGTGCTAGTAGTTTAAACAGACCGCTCAGTGCTTTCAGCTGGTCAACACCTCTTACAAAAACAAGTAGTGATGAAGTCAATCTCTCCTCCACTTTAGCCAGGAGAGATTGACATGCATATTATTAATATTAGCATCCAAAGGCCAGCCGTGCTGCCATGTTCTGAGCCAATTGCAAAAGTCCTTTTTTTGTGGCACCTGACCACATGACTAAACAGTAGTCCAGGTGTGACAAAACTAGGATCTGTAGGACCTGCCTTGTTGACAGTGTTGTTAAGAAGGTAGAGCAGCGCTTTATCATGGACATACTTCTCCCCATCTTAGCTACTGTTGTATCAATATGTTTTGACCGCGACAGTTTACAATCCAGGGTTACTCCAAGCAGTTTAGTCACCTCAACTTGCTGAATTTCCACATTATTTATTCGAAGATTTAGTTGAGGCTTTAGGGTTTAGTGAATGATTTGTCCCAAATACAATGCTTTTAGATTTAGAAATATTTAGGGCTAACTTATTCCTTGTTACCCATTCTGAAACTAACTGCAGCTCTTTGTTCAGTGTTGCAGTCATTTCAGTCGCTGTAGTAGCTGACGTGTATAGTGGTGAGTCATTTATTTAAAGCAGGTGGACTGACATTAGTAAGGATGGAATAAAGTAAGGGACCTAGACAGCTCCCCTGAGTGACAGCTATGAGTCCTAGTTTCCACTGTTGATTTGAGTCTAAATAGTTCTCAACAGTTGCCCTTCGGCTTCCAGATTCTCACAAAATAACCTTTTTACACACACACACACACACACACACACACACACACACACAAACTGAACTCTGTGAACCCCGTAAGGCTGGTTAGATGATGACAATGTAGTGTAATAGCTACTGAATAGCGATGAGATGTGATGATATACAGTAGAGTTTTTCTTTTTCTCCCTCTTCTAGTTCTGACTGTCTCCCTCTGTTTCCTCCCAGCAACTCTGGGATTCCCCTTCTCACTCGGTTCATCTCTCAATCTCTCTCTCCCTCTTCGTCTCACTCTCTCTGTCCATCTCTCTCTGCAGAGCTCAGTCAGTGTCTTTGTCCATTCATGAAGTCCAGACTTTCCTACTGATGGTCTGTCCACTCAGTCCCTGTGGTTACTACTGACAGCAGGTTGTTAGGTTGCAGTAGCTGTGGTTGCAGAGCGTCTGACTGTTTACTGTCTGTCTGTAGTCCTGGTTACTCCCTACCACTCTACTAGCCCCAGGCTCTAGCTTGATTGATTGCACTGCTTCCCTTGCCTTTACCTCGGTACCCGGCCCACACTATAGCACAAATCCCAGTTGCTCTCATGGTCCTTGATTAAGGTTGTGCTCCAGCCAGCTTTCTAAGTCATAAGGATGAACATTTTGGTGATTGATTGACTCACTGATTGATGTATTAATTGATTGATTGATCGGTCTCCCTCCAGGTCCGTCTCTGACCGCCGTGGCGCAGCGTGTGCGTGAGGCTGTGGCGGGCGGAGCCACCTTTGAGATGAGCTGTACCGTATCCCATGTGCACTTGCAGGACCCGGGCTACTCTGTGCTGGTGCAGACTCAGGAGAGCGTGGACTCTGCCACTAGAACTGTCCTCTCTCTCAGTCCTGACTCTGTACTACAACATGGAGGGGCTACAGACCCAAACCGCAGGTAAACACACACACACACACACACACACACAGTACTGAGCAGTATGTATCATAAGATGAATGAAGTTATGTTATTACTAGTGAGCTATGTTGAAACTAAACTGGGTTCTGGCTCCCAGGGACAGCCTGGTTCTGACTAAGACTGGTCCGGCTGAGTTCCGCTTCCGTCTGGCCGGAGTGCAGCAGGCTGACAGGGGCTTCTACTGGTGTGACATCACCGCCTGGACCAAACAACCAGGCCAGGCCTGGACGAAAGCTGTCGGCGCCAAGTCCAACAAGGTCCAGATCAACTTCCAGGAGACTGGTACGAGGATGGAACACACACCCTGACCACCACTGAGTTACATAGTAATATCTACTGTGTCCTACTGAGTCTATACCCACTAGACTTTTACTGAAGCTCACACATGAACTCTAAATATACTCTCTCACATGAACCCTAAATGTACTCTCTCACATGAACCCTAAATGTACTCGCTCACATGAACCCTAAATATACTTACACATTCCCTGCATTGGCCTAGTTGACTGTGTTTGATGTTAGTGGGAGAGGGGTGTAACTATTTACTGAAACCTTTACTACTGTCTCTGGGGAGGTAGACCCCTTGAGCACTCTCTCTCTCTACATCTCTCTCACTGTGGACACACATGCTCTCACTCTTCCATTTGAGTCATTTAGCAGACGCTCTAACACAGAGCGTCTCAAAGGAGCAAATATAGTGAAGTGCCTTGCTCAAGGGCACATCAGCAGATGTTTCACCTAGTCGGCTTGGGGATTCGAACCAGCAATCGGTTACAGGTCCAACGCTCCTAACCGCTAGACTACCTGCAGTCCTTCCTCTCTGTGGGGTGGAAGCTTCAAAGCGGCACCCCATGGCCAACCTCTCCTGGACAAATCAGTTAGAAGCCGCAATGATCCGTATCACTGGCTCTCTTTCTCGTGTGTGTTGAACACGTGTTAGAGGAGACACCATACTGAGTCCCTCTGTAGGTGCTTATCCACATGCACACACTCTGACTGGCTCAGTGAGCGTAGAAGAGCTGTCTGGATGAGCACCTTTGAAAGGCCTGGTGAAGGACCAGTGTTTGGGGTGTTAACACAGTGAATGTAACCTCTAACCTCTGTGTGTTCCTTCCTGCAGGCCCCTCGTTCGCCGTGGCCATCCGCTCTGACACCACCACTCTGTATCCCTGGGAGACCGCCAAGATGGTGTGTGCCCTCAGCGTCTCTGGAGCATCCCCCAAGTCAGGTAGGAGACGACACACACACACACACTCTCTCATCAGGTGATAGCCGTATCCATAAGACACAACATTCCAGTGTTGAGACTGAGTTAATTAGTTTCTAATCATCTCTCCATTCTCTCCTCCTTTCCTCCTGTCCTCCTACCTCTCATCACTGTTCTTTCTGCACTCATTCTCTCCCGTTCTCCCAGCTCAGGGAGGAGTGCAGTGGGATCTCTTATTGAAAGTCACTCTTTCTCATTCTCTTTCTTGTCAACTCTCTCTCTATCTCACTTTGTCTTCCTCTCCCTCCCTTTCTCAGCCGTTAGATTACATAACTCTGTCTCTGTCTGTCGGTCTCTGTCTCCTTTCTCCTCCTCCTCTGTCTCTTTCATATTGTTATCTTTCTATATTCTTCAGTCCAGTAACACAAGACTGGTCAGAGATCAGAACAGAGCAGCTGTGTGTGTTTGTCTGAATGTGATTGTGTGATTATGCGGGGGGGGGCAGCTGTTAGTGTGTGTGTATTCACATGCATACACACACATAAGCCTTCCTGTTATTCACATGCATATCAGAGAACGTAATGGAATGTCGTGGTAATCTTATGGGCAGTTGCAGCTTCTTTTCCTAATGGTGGAACATAGCAGTTAGTTACCTACAGGGAGACAGCTGGAAGGCTGCAGGGGAGTGGTATTACTGAACTACATGGTTAGTCTGTTAGTTAGCTCATGGCTTTTTTTGGTTAGAATGACATTTTGTCTTCTCAATCGACGGCAGAATTTTCTCCAACCGTGGTGAGAGCTTTCGGGTGTAGCCTAGGCTTTTGTTCCATCCCAGCACTGACATACCCAATTCATACAATCAGCTGATTACCAAGACCTCTGATTTATTTGAATCAGGTGTTAATTAGAGCTAGGCTGGAGTAAAAGCCTGCATTCCCTGACTTGTAGCTATAAGAATTCCATGTCTCATCTGTGAGCCAGATTTACCTTATTGTCTTGGTCATGATGCCTCACAATAGCTATTGTGACGCACTATTCAAGCCAAATTGTTCCAACTAATCCTACTGATACTAAAACAGATACATTTCGTTTCCTTAAGGTGTGGCAGTGGTTTGTTTCGTTTAGTCATGTGCCGACTGATATGGTATTGCCCAACCGTGACGTCTGCGGTGTCCTAAACTCACGTGGGTGTGTGTGTGTGCTGTCTTTAGTCATGCACCGGATGGTGTTACCCGACCTTTGTTGTTTTAGCACTATTTATTTCTTCTATTACAGAGGTCCGGCATATTTAATCCTAATATCAATGCTGTTGATGTAGGATATATGAGGTGCTGTAAAACTGTCAACAATACCACATGAAACCAAATGTCCGAGAGACTTGGAGAACAGAAGTCTAGGAGAGAAACTGGAAAGTAGCTGACGTGACTGATGGTTTGGTGTAAATGTTGAGTAATCGACAGTGATACTCTATATAGCAGGTTTTCCCAAACTGGGGAAATGTCGTCGGGGGTACGCCAAATAAAAATGGGATTCACTTTTTTAAATTATATATAAATAGATATCTCACACACTACTGCTCAAAAGTTTGGACACCTACTCATTCAAGGGTTTTTCTTTATTTTTACTATTTTCTACATTGTAGAAAAATAGTGAAGGCATCAAAACTATGAAATAATACATATGGAATCATGCAGTAACCAAAAAAGTGTTAACCTGTTACGGATCCAATCCCGTGAACGGGATCGATTTTGACAACATCCAGTGAAATGCAGAGCGCCAAATTCAAATTACAGAAATACTCATTTCAAACATTCATGAAAATACAAATGCTGCACACCCTTCAAAAGCTTAGACTCTTGTTAATCGAACAGCATTGTCAGATTTCAAAAAGGCTTTACGGCGAAAGCAGAACATTTGATTGTCTGAGGACAGCACCCCCACTCAAACTCAATTAGCATAATACCATAACCAGCAGAGGTGTCACAACTCAAAAATAGCATAAAATAAATCGCTTACCTTTGATCTTCCTCTGATGGCATATCAAAGCGTCCAGGTTACACAATAAAAGGTCCTTTTGTTCGATAAAGTTCCTCTTTATATCCATATAGCTCTGTTTGTTTGGCGCGTTTTGTTCAGTAATCCACCTGCCCAAAGGCTTTCATCCATGCAGACAAACGATATCCCAAAAGTACCCATAAAGTTTGCCGAAAAAAGTCAAACAGCATTTGTAATCAATACTCAGATACCCTAAAATGAATATACACTATAATACGGAATATAACCTGCTGAATAGAAGATAAAAAGAACTGAGCGCGCATTCCCTGTTACGCGCAGAATCCAAAACAGTACACTTGACGTGAACCCAGGAACTAGTGGTCTTACTCCCTTGATTTTCATGATTGAACGTTCCAACCTTTTTCTAAAGACTGTTGACATCTAGTGGAAGCCATAGGAACTGCAATCTGGGAGCTAAAATATCCTGCTTTGAATAGCATGCCAATTGAAAACAGTGTGACATGACTGATTCAGACATCCCGGATAAATTTTGCTTGGGTTTTTGCCTGCCATATCAGTTCTGTTATACTCACAGACATTATTTTAACAATTTTAGAAACTTCAGTGTCTTCAATCCAAAGCTACTAATTATATGCAAATCCTATACATTGCGCACGTTTTTCATCCGAACTTCAAAATACTGCCCCCTAGCCCTAAGACGTTAAACAAATCAAAATAGCCACACTTTGCCTTGATGACAGCTTTGCACACACTTGGTATTGTTTCAACCAGCTTCACCTGGAATGCTTTTTCAACAGTCTTGAAGGAGTTCCCACATATGCTGAGCACTTGTTGGCTGCTTTTCTTTCACTCTGCGGTCCGACTCATCCCAAACCATCTCAATTAGGTTGAGGTCGGGGGATTGTGGAGGCCAGGTCATCTGATGCAGCACTCCATCACTCTCCTTCTTGGTCAAATAGCCCTTACACAGCCTGGATGTGTGTTGGGTCACTGTCCTGTTGAAAAATATATGATAGTCCCACTAAGCCCAAACCAGATGGGGTGGCATATTGCTGCAGAATGCTGTGGTAGCCATGCTGGTTAAGTGTGCCTTGAATTTTAAATAAATCAGACATTGTCACCAGCAAAGCACCCCCACACCATAACACCTCCTCCTCCATGCTTTATAGTGGGAAATACACATGCGGAGATTGTCCGTTCACCAACACCGCGTCTCACAAAGACACAAATCTCCAATTTGGACTCCCAGACCAAAGTACACATTTCCACCGGTCTAATGTCCATTGCTCGTGTTTCTTGGCCCAAGCAAGTCTCTTCTTCTTATTGGTGTCCTTTAGTACTGTTTTCTTTGCAGCAATTTGACCATGAAGACCTGATTCACACAGTCTCCTCTGAACAGTTGATGCTGAGATGTGTCTGTTACTTGAACTCTAAACTTATCCTCTGCAGTAGAAGTAACGTTGGGTCTTCCATTCCTGTGGCGGTCCTCATTAGAGATAGTTTCATCATTGCGCTTGATGGTTTTTGCGACTGCACTTGAAGAAACTTTCAAAGTTCTTGAAATGTTTCGTATTGACTGACCTTAATGTCTTAAAGTAATGATGGACTGTAATTATTTTTCTTTGCTTATTTGAGCTCTCTGGTCTTTCCATCATTGTATAATTTTTTTGTGTGTAAGTGAACTCAAGCTTACGGACAATGTCAAATGAGATATAGCGAAGCACCTGAGTGAGTTGGGTGCGCAATTACGCAGGTACTTTCCTGAAACGGATGACACAAACTGGATTTGTTATCCCTTTCATGCCCTGCCTCCAGTCCACTTACCGATATCTGAACAAGAGAGCCTCATAGAAATTGCGGTTCTGTGAAAATTTTATTTAATCATAAGCCACTGCCAGATTTCTGGATTGGGCTGCGCTCCGAGTATCCTGCCTTGGAAAATCGCGCTGTAAAGACACTGATGCCCTTTGGAACCACGTACCAATGTGAGAGTGGATTGTCGGCCCTCACTAGCATGAAACTAAATAGTCACAGATTGTGAAAATGATTTAAGACTGAGACTCTCTAATACAACCCAACATTGCAGAGTTATGTGCATCCTTTCAAGCACACCCTTCTCATTAACCTGTGGTGAGTTATTCACAATTTTCAATGACAAATAAGGTTTTATATGTAAGATGGTTAAAAAAATTGCAAAATGATTGATTATTATTATTTGTGCCCTGGTCTTAAAAGAGCTCTTTGTCACTTCCCATGAGCCGGGTTGTGACACAAATTCACACTCATTCTTATGTTTAATAATTGTGTCGTATAGTGTGTGTGCGGCAGGCTTACAATGATGGCCAAAAACAGTATGCTGACCAGGGTGCTAGAGGGGGTACGCAGTTAGAGGTTGAATGTTTGAAGGGGTGCGAGACTATAAAAAGTTTGGGAACCACTGCTATATAGAAAGGAGAGGGACTGGGTAGTACCTGACAGGACTGATTGTTTTGTGTAAGTGTTGAGTAATCGACATTGATACTCTATATACAACATTTACAGTGCAGGAACAAGCCTGAGCAGGAGAATCACATTCCTGTGCAGTACTGGAATGGGCCTACCCACAAGACCTAGCGTCACAGAGAGACCGCAAGATGACACAAACAGCCACCTTTCCTTGTTTCCTTTCCTAGCTGATATAACTGGACAGATGGATGAAAAAAAAAGTTGGTCTATCATCATGTCGTTTCAGATTAGTGGACTTAAAGGAAATGCATATATATTAGACCATTAGGACGCAGCCGGTGTGGTGATTGGGTGAGACCGACAGACTGCACTTGTGTTGGTGGGAATGTTGCACTTGTCGAACTTGGTTATCTCGAGGGGAGACGCATCGGTTGCGCCCAGGCGGAGATGTTGTCTCATCCGGGACTGTGGCAGTGTTACTGATACCAGTTACTTGCGGACGATCAGGAGATAGGCATGATACCAAGATTGTTGTGGTGTTTCAATGACTTTCTGATCTGAATAGAGATCACCTGTGACCACATGTGAGCTTTACATAACAAAATTGTATTATAACAATATATCGGTGTGATTGTATAACCTAATGTGAGACATCACCAAGACTCCTGTATACATTTTCAGTTCATGTCTGTCCATTGTGTAAAGTGAAATAAATAACGTTGTGTAATGACTGACACATCTTGGAGTGTGCTTTATCCTTTCCCTGTTTCCTCGGTCCCCCCATCCTACTTTCATATCATAAAAGAGACAATCACAAGGACACAGCGTCTTTGACATATAGGACATTTATTCAAGCATCGATAGGCAAAAGGACAAAGGGATATGATGTTTATACACACATTTACAAGGGTGTTGGTGTCTATAACATTTTATACCGCCTCTTTGTAAGGTTCGTGAAAGCACCTGCACCACCACCACCACTGGTGCTGTTGAGAAAGCTAGCTAGCTGTTGGCCTGGTGTGTTGATGCCTGCTGACCAAGACTAACAGGAGACGTCAGATGTTCACAACGTAAGGAATGCACAGCAAATGTGTAGAATGCCCAGGAAATGTATAGAATTGTGTGAGTGGTTGGGACACGAGGATGTTGTCATCAAAGAGCAGAGTTCAGTGTTTGTTTGTTTTTGGCATCAGTTGGAGCTGACAAGCAACAGCTGTTTTTCTCAGATGCTGTTGTGTCTCTGTACCTGGTCTCTGTACTCTGTAGGGAGTCTGTTACCTTAGGGGAGAAACTGAAGACTTTGTCCCTGCTTGTGCCAGTTGCCGCCGTGAGAGGACATAACATAAAAATGACAACAGGAGGTTAAATTAAGATCAAGAGAAAGATGGACCATAAAATAGTTTATTGGTTTTAATTTTCTTTGAATTGAGTGGAATATGGACTCGGCCCAGTACTGCATCACATCCGGCCGTGATTGGGAGTCCCATAGAGCGGCGCGCAATTGCCCCAGCGTCGGCTGGGTTTGGCCGGGGTATGCCGCCATTGTAAATAAGAATTTGTTCTTAACTGACTTGCCTAGTTAAATATAAAAAATGTAAACCCACTAAAGAAGCATGTAAACGTCTGACTAGGATTGAACTATCCTTTACGACTAGAGTAGTTCACTGAGTCTGTCTAGTCTCCTCTCCTAGCCTGCCCCACAGAATCAAACCAACCTGCCAATCCTGTTCTCTCCTAGCCTGCCCCACAGAATTAAACTAGCCTGCTAACCCTGTTCTCTCCTAGCCTTCCCCACAGAATCAAACTAGCCTGCTAACCCTGTTCTCTTCTCCTCTCCTCTACAGCCAGTAATTAATAGCTCTATTCCATGGTCCATTACCCCCTCACAGGGAGAAGAGGAGACTGGAGAGATCTCCTAAAGGAGCGGTAAAGAGAGAATGGTCTAACTCATTGTTGTGGGGAAAGAGAGACTCTCACTCAGGCCATTAAGTCCTTCTGGTAATAAAGGGGAAGACGGCTTGAGCATAGAAATAGAAGGGGTAACAGAACAGACATGAGTTGTGTGTCAAATGGCACCCTACTGCACGATACGTCTCTTTAGATCAGCCCATAACTCTACACGACACAATAGAATTGACGCGAAGTCGTGACTTGTTAGCGTCAATTCCAAATGAGACACCCAAAATGGCCGCCGGTCATGGCCCGTTGCTCGTAATTGGAATGGCCGCTCTGCTCATTGTGATTCTACGAGGTGTTTCGTATTCCTGTGTGCTGTGTTGTAGCAGCGCTTTATGGCCCACATGTAATAGACTTTGTTCTATCAGACATCAGTGGCAGTCTCCCTGTTGAGTTCTGGGTTCTGGATGCCTGTGGTGTCTCTAGCACTGTTGGTCTTTACCTTCTGCTGTTGCTGGCGAAACTAACTAACTCCCCCCTCTGGGGATCAATACATGGAATGAACCAATCAAATGTATTTATTCAGTTCATTTCGTTTTGAAGACAATCTAGTTTTATTTCTCCTTAGTGGTTCCTGGTGTTGATGAGATGGAGGATAAAGGAGGTGTGGGGGGGGGGGGGGGGGGGGNGGGGGTAGAGGAGAGGAGGTGGATAGAGGACGTGGGGGGTGGATAAAGGGGCCAGTGGGAGGAATCTTACAGCATACTGTTGTGGTGGGGATCAAGCTTGTTAATGGGAACACTGGTGACGATAATGTATTTGTTTTGCCGTCTTGGTTATTGTTGCTACGCGTGTGGTTCAAAGAGCAGTATATTCAAGGAATTACAGTCCACTGGATCAGCTGGGACCAATCTGAGGCAATGTGACTGTGTGTGTGCTCTTAGGCATGTGTGCATGAGAGAATGTTATCTGCAGTGCCTGGTACAGGGGGTCTTGGCAAGTTCCTCTTCCTTCTGTTTCTCTAAGGTGTGGTGGTTCACCTTAATTCCTCTTTGGATATCTTCTGTTTGGGATATCTTCTGTTTGGGATATCTTCTGTTTGGGATATCTTCTGTTTGGGATATCTTCTGTTTGGATAGTGTAATGGATGTTCATGCAACTATTATTATTATTATCTTCATGTTCTCTCTTCCTGTCCTTTGTGTTATAATTGTATTCAATGTCAAAGGAGGCAAACAGTGGCTTTATGAAGCTTTATAACTTAGGGGATCCTTTCAGATAGGAACTGAGTGGTTTCATAGAAACACTCGACTTTCTACTCGATATAAAAGGCCCAGCTACCAAACTATTAACCCTTTACACTCTCAGCCCCTGTCATCCCATATGCTGGTTGAAAATGGCAGATTTGGTCATTAATGATTACCTCAATTGGAATGCAGGGGCTGTACAGTAGCATGTTATATGTGACGTCAGAGCTCAAGCTGTCTGCTTTACAGCGCTGTATGAGTTTCAACAGGCAGACGTTCTAAACGTGTTTATACAACGGCTGGTTTAGAGTTCCCATTGTTAGAGCCTCTCCTGCCCATGATATATAACATACACATGGTCCCGTTCATATAAAATGGCATTGTTTACATTGTTACCTAGCAACGCACTACCGCTACTACTTTTACAACTACTAGTCTCAGCACCTGTAACTCGTCGTGGATGATTTTGGCTACTTTAGCAATTTTGTTTGTAATCTGAGTGAGGGGAATGCTGTAAATCTAGAGGAGTCCATGTGTTCTGAAAGCTGAGATGTTGAGGATTATAATACCGCTTTGATGCCATAATGTGCACATTTCCACATTTTGAAATAATTTTATTTACAGTATCAGCTATTTTTGGTGTAAGATTACATGTCATACCCTGGATTGTTCTGAACAGGATGAGCCTATATTTCTCCTATTGTGAAGAACATTTGCTGCAGAACATGCACTGAAGTGCCTTGTGAAAACCTAAGACTGTAAGATCGTATGTTAGAAGTAGTAATGTTGGCAATGGAACAGGCTTTGAAACTAGGCCCACCTGAACCACGTTGACATTTATAATGGGCCCTTTTTGGATTGTTTTTAGCTTGTTCCAAACAAACTACAAGTGTTCTGAGGCTACATCTCAGTGCTAGAGGCGTCACTACAGACCCTGGTTCGATTCCAGGCTGTATCACAACCGGCCGTGATTGGGAGTCCCATAGGGCGGCGCACAATTGGCCCAGCGTCGTCCAGGTTGGGGTTTGGCCGGGGTAGGCAGTCATTGTAAAACCAGAATTTGTTCTTAACTTACTTGCCTAGTTAAATAAAGGGTAAATAAAATAATATATAATAGCACCTTTTATATTTGAAGACTCATTCCTTGAGTCATAAAAGTGCATTGAAATGACTGATGGAATTGTGCATAGTTTGGAGAGGTGTGGCCGCTTGGACACACCAGGTAGACCTCTCACTCAAACACTTGTTATAATTGTTTTGCTATGTTGAACCTAACACAATGTTCATTAATATTTGGTATTTATTAGGATCCCCATTAGCCACTGCAAAAGCAGCAGCTACTCTTCCTGGGGTCCACATAAACATGACATAATACATAGTACAGAACATTATTAGTAAAGAACTGAAATACATTTAAAACGTTGAACACAGCCTACATATCAGTACATACATACAATATCTAGGTCTAATACATAGTACAATACAAGTTACAATACAAGATATATGAAATGTCTGTCTCTCTTCACAGTCCCCTTTGTGCAGTAAGGTGTGCTATTATCTGTTTTTTAACTGCTTTTATTTCTAGCTTGAGTTACCTGGAGTGGCAGAG